>MU388332.1:0-89202 GCA_022578535.1 Jackrogersella minutella
GATGTATCTACTTTAGTAAGTAAAAACTGTATGCGACGTGATGATGTAAAAGCTGGCAGTTGGCAACTATGGCTAAACGTGGCTAAACGTGGCTAGGGTGGCTAAAAAGTGGGTTAGTGGTGAAAATAACAAAGTTTCGTGGTGCGGTTAACGTTACTGCACAATGTTTGCTGGACGATGCCTGTACTAGGTATGTATGTAAGTAATAGGGCTTTTATTAAGGAATTCCTAGAGGAATTCCACTTCGGTTTTGCTGGTTTCAATAATGCTTGATGATACATATATTTCTCACCCCTGGTAGCTTAGAGAGGCGTTAGAATTTATGGTCCAATCAGCGCGCACCGATCATTGCGGCTATTCAAGGAAGCTTGCTATCGTGGATACAATTAGTGTGAGCTTTGACCTTTTCTAGCTTTGCCGAATTGGTTGATCTTTTCTGTTTTGTAGAGGCAATGCCACGTGCCAAATAAACCCTGACACTTGAGATACTCATACAGCTCATAGCAAATAACTAAGTTTTCGATACTCTCACTGGAGTTTATGTTTCGGTCTGTTCTGTTTTAATAATTAACTTCATGCCTTAAAACGCGACAGATTCATAAACAGGGACCACAAGATACAAGATAAGGAAGTTTACTAATCAAAAATATTTCTAAGCAACTTCCGAGGTTACTTATTAAGCTTAATATAGCGTTATGATAAGAACATTAGAGTAAAAACTTGCCACGTGAGAAATTCGTGTAGGTACCTAGTCCGAACTTTTCCCCAGATTTTGATACTTTCAACAGGCTGCAAGATTATATAAAGAAGCTAAAACTTATGTCGCAGCATGTTGGTTTCTTGGGCAAGCAAGATAGACCGTCAAATGTGGGTGATGTTATTATTATTTTTGACAATATGATCGGGTAAAGTATCATCCAGCTTTGTCATATGAGTGTATTGCTGAACTCTTGATAGCATCGTTGGATGAATATACTATGCTGTCGAACAGTTCCTAAGTTCTGTATCATTGTAGAAAGCTGCAAGGCCGAAAGCGTGGGTAGTGCTAGGTTTAGACAAATCCCGGTAGTAGATCCCAAGGACCCGGGTTTCTCGTCCCAATTAGGTTTGGATTTTGCAGCGTATCCATATGCACCTAGCCATGCAGCTCCTATCCGTCCTAGGCTGCAAACACCAAATGTAAAAGGAATCCTTCGACTTTGGGACCGGATTATGCTCCAATCCACGACATTGGTTCAACCCTGGCTATACGCACATACCTAAGAATTTAGAACGGGTATAAAATCCGCTTAACCCTTGAGGCTAGCTAACTTTTGCGTCGTAAGCAATTCCCAAATTGTATAAAAGTGCCCCTTGTTTATGCTGATAGCAGCATCCTTGGGTTTGGTGCGGAATTAACGACTATTGGCGAACACAGTTAGAATGTATTTCCGAATGTCCGAGTTATCAAGAAAAAAACATTCAACTTATGTTGATATTTACCTAAGCATATATAATGCATATATTGCATGTATGATTCTTACGACTTTGTCTCTTATTTGTCAGTTAAATGCGTATGGATTAAGCCTCCAAACTTGGAGGAAACAATATATATTACTTAGGTACCTAACAGTTTGGTTGTGCGGTGGAACGTGTATGTGTCCTACGAGGCGCCAGCTAATAGTGAGTAAAGCCGAATTTAATGCGCTCCAGGGCTTTGATTATAGCTCCGAACTTCTAGGGCCACAGAAAATATCTTACCGGTATCTGCTCTCTATCTTCTTATTACACATAACTAGGTAGATCACTGTGCGAATCGTCGATTCAGGCGAAAAGATATGCTCACTTATATCCACACATACGTACATAATAGCTCCCTAGAGAGTGATAGGTGATTTCAAAATACATGTGACGTTAAGAAGAAAGTTGAGGTTAAAAGATGCTAACTGTTAAACGAGCACGCTAATATGTAGCTAAAATATTCCCCGTGCAGATAATTAGTATATTGCTTGAGATGGTTAGTTCGTCGTCTTTACTCGCAGGGATTTTATAGGATTCATGATTGGTATCCTAAAGCCGCACACTGCAGTGGACTGCACAGTAATATGACCCAATGAACTAGGTATGTAAGCTGCTGTAAACCCCCCGTACAAGCCCAGACTTTAGCAAGAACGATGGTATGAAGGTAGTTCCCCAAGGGCGGAGCGGAGGGGTTTATCCATAAATTCACCCCTGTTAAGCAAATTGGGCGCCGAGAGAATTAGACGGAACGCATGGGTGAAGAACAAGCGGGATAGTTGGGCAAGATTGGGTATACATTTACGGATGTACATATGGACATTGGATGGATCATGGATGGATGGAGGGATGTTATGTACGTACATCTGCAGAATAAGGTGAGGTAGGTATCATTCACGAACGAATCCAGCTAGATCAGCTAGAAGCGACTTGGAAGGCAGCTAAACATTGCCGTTACGCTACTATGGTACTTGCATTACCGAAGGTCTTTGATGTACGGAGGTATCCCATCCCACCCATATACTGGTCTGTACATTAGCGGAACTATATTCTCAAGTTGCAGCTACCTCCTTCCTAAGATTCTTCCTACCTACTCTGCCGGTGGCATTGACAAATGGGAAAGCGTGATGCATATTTGGCGTAAGAGCCTTAAAGACGACCTACATCCATAGTACATAGTAACCTTCCCGTCCAATGCAATATTGTCACCAACGTTCAACCTTCATTCGTTTTTTTCTTCTTCTTCCCGTAACTATACCATTATTACTACTACCACCGCCTGGACACCACCACCACCACTAGGAAGGCGGATTAGACGTACCGGTATCCCTTGGCTCAACTCGAATGATCCCTTCATCAATCGATTCCCGTCCGAGGAGAAACGGGACCAACTATTGGGTTTCAACTTGCTTATCCCCGCCATCCGCCTCCAAACTCCGCTGGACGTTCAAAACTTCTTAATATTCGAATTAATCGGGACTTTACCAGCTAACTTAATCTTGCAACATATGACAAGCTGGTTCGTTCCAGCAGCTCAGGTGTTCAATTTGGTTGCCGTTGCCTGTCCCATTTCCAAATAACCGGTATATACCAGTACCTACTCAGCGGATACCATTGCTTTCTTGCATTGCGTATGCTGATCCATGTTCACTGCACCAAGCCGAGTGACTATAGGCCCTTGTGACACCACCAGTGGCAACTCCCCTAGGTTCGCTACATCTACGACAACGTGTTTAAAAGAAGGGCCTGACGGATTCCTGCCAGCTTTCTCTTGCGCGCGAGAGACGGTCGCCTCAATCTCGCCATCTCTTCTTGAACATTACACCAAACCTGTTCTGGGGCCAGCCTGTATGACTTTCCTACCTACCCGAAGGTGACGGCGGGATCTGTGTCATACAATACTCGGCTATCCAGAGACACCTCGTTGGCTTGTTCGCCTTGGCCTTTCCATAACTGTTCTGAACAGCCGACTCCTCATCCACTCTCACGAAACACGAATTTCGGAACTTGCCATCCCATCAGACTCGCTTCTTGGGGCCACCTTGGGACACCACATCTTGTTCGTCCTCGGGTTTTTGTTGGCGCCCTCCGAAACAAGCATTTAGCTGGTGCTGGCTGACTCTTAAAAAGTCTTGGCTTATGGGTCGAAATTCAATTTTCGTTGAACAGCAGTAGCATCTTCCAGGAGCCTGGATATCGAATCAGATGGAGCAGACTTTTATGACCATTCATAGTTAGTACCCCCTTGGTGCTTGAACATGATGGAGGCACCATATTCTCATGACGAACGCGCTCTATCTTAACCAATCGAGCTGCGACTAATAGTTGATACTCTGCAGACTTGTCGCCCGACGCCAACATCCTCTTCGTATCCGAGTCAATCGTTGATATTTTAGGATATCAACCGCAAGATGTGCAGGGCAAGTCATGCTTCGACTACTTT
This sequence comes from Jackrogersella minutella, assembly GCA_022578535.1. Classification (NCBI taxonomy): domain Eukaryota; kingdom Fungi; phylum Ascomycota; class Sordariomycetes; order Xylariales; family Hypoxylaceae; genus Jackrogersella; species Jackrogersella minutella. The sequence continues at coordinate 3,941 of MU388332.1, forward strand.
CATCCGGAAGAGGTGCCTTTTGCGCGCTCCGTGCATAGCAGGGGTGTTCTCCTAGACAAAGCAGCAGTTTTACACTATGCACGAATTATGTCGAGGGATGGACAATGGGTAAGCTGCGAGTGTTGCTTCACCATAGTTCATGATGTCCTGGTAGCTTGCACGAGCATCTACAGACGTGGTGAAAGGAGCAAGAGTACGTTATAGATGTTCTACCGCGTCTTGGCTAAGGTCTTCTGTCTGCTTAGCTGCTAACTGTCGAGCAGGACGGGCGATAGAAGCGCCACAGATCCGGCGAATTTTTTCGTCTTCGCCAAGGGACCCTCGATATCATATGCTTGAACACCTTTCGCCAAAATTCAAGATGCAACCAATGGAAAGGGAACCTCGGGCGGCTCTAATTCTGAACAGATTCACTAGGACTTTGACAGTGATGTTCGCAACCAATGCTGTTGCTTCGATACTCGGCGTGAGGCCAGACCAAGTAAAGGACAAAAGTTTTTACGAATGTATTGCAGAGAACTGCTTGGCAGATGCTATAAAGTGCTTAGAAAGCGCCAAAGCTAACGACTCAATCGCCTACCTTCGCTTCTGGTATCGAGACCCCCGGAGGGATGAGGATTTTGAGGAAGATGAAGAGGCGGAAGAAGAAGATGATGAAGAAGATGAAATCGAGCAAGAGCAAGATGGAGACATCATTGACGATGATAGTAGATCCTCGGATAGCTGCGTTCATGCTGGAAATGCTATGGACGTTGACATCGATGGAACGCCCGACCTTGAGATAAAGACCGAAGCTATCATCAGCCCAGAGCTTTCTAAGGCCGCCGTCCTTGATAGAAAACCCCGGGGACTTATTACCCCACCATCCTCGTTACCCGAGACTGGAACATATCAAACGCCAGAGGATACCTGTCACCAGGCTCAAAATTCGGCGCGACGAGCAGATGGACGGCGTAGTCGTCGTCGGAACACAATTCCCACGTTTGAATTGGAAGCTGTTGTGTCCTGCACTTCAGACGGACTGGTTGTGGTGCTAAGAAAAGCCCGGCCGCCGATACCCTCTCTCCATCCACCTCTACTTCCCGTCGACTTCGAGAATGGACTCTTCGCTGCCCCTTGGAGCGAGCAGCCCATCAAGCCTTATTACCCCCCTGAGCATTTCTATACATTCCGGCCACCTCTCTTACCGCAATACATGCCTCTACGGGAACATGTCAAGACTGCTGGAGGACCTCCGATTGACCAGCTTATGAAATCAATTCGAGATGTGGCTGTGTTTGCATGGGCAGTAGTTGGTATCAATGGCAACCTTGCCGCGTACGGTCGAGGCGTGCCGAGAGAAAATTCACAGCCTCAGGACGGATTACCAAGCTGTGATCCGAAGGCTCCAAAGGCGTCATATCGTGCCCTCGAATCGCAACCTCCCCAGCAATGGGGAGCCTCATCGTCGGAGGGCCGCTTGACGGACACAAATGTGCCTCCTAATCCACGATACGTATCGAACATCAACCCTGAGGCATTACAGGGGCGTTACGGTTCTACTCCAGCCGAGCTCAACGGCGGGAGTCCTGGCTTCTCAAATCCACCCGCGTGGCCGCATTCAAGGCCGCTCGCTCCTACGTATGAGCACTGGCCGTCGCATGCGCAGGGACCACAGCAATCTCAGTCTTTGTCAGGGTTCAATCAGCACTTTACAGAGCCGTGGGTAGAGGCCTCGGCTTCGTATGCCCAGCACAACGCAAACCATTATGCAATCCCTACGACACAGGTTCACGGATTTAGAGACAACTCGCGAAGCTACAGGAGCATGTGGAAGTAGGGCCAAGGGTCTAGAATTTTGCTTCTATAATACACTTGCATGGAATCTTTGTATTGATGATATGGTCATATCTAGCGGGGCTCGGATTTTATTTGGTCTGGGCGTTTTGAGGGAAGCAACGGAGAAGCATGACTACCGCGGCGCATGTTTATCTAGTGGGTTGTCGCATTGTGCGGAACCCGGGTCATATAGCCAAAGGACGATATCTGCATCTCGGGAAATTAAAAGGGAGTATTATAGGGAGGAGGGGGGAGCATTCATGATGATTGTTACGCTCGATTCTGAAAGTCAGGATATGGCATTCGTGGGTACGGAAACACAAACTCTGAAAAGCGGACAACAGGCGCTTCAGAAATCGAGATACCCATACTAGATGGAAATGTTGTGACGCATAATTGGCAAGAATAATGCAATATTGATGGATTAGCCTTCCCAAGTTGGATTGCCGTATGTGACATTCCTCATCTAGCGGCAGCGCAGTGAAGGCCCGCATCACCAGGCGGTACCTATGGGAGTCGGAATAGAATCGGTCTAACGGCTCGATCTCCGTTTGTGTGTGATACCAAGAGACTTCACCCATCCATCCCTTTTTCTTTCCCCTTTTTTTTGGGATATTTTTTTGTATTAATCTTCACGGCAAGGGCGGACGGAATACGGCAGTTTGGTGGATTGTTAGCTCGTCAATAGGATGGAGTACGTTCCGTATACAGACACTCTAATAATTGATGCTGTACTACCTACCTTAGGTAGGTATTTAGGTAGTACGTTTAATAGTAGGTAGCACAGTTAATAACCTTTGTGAAGATTCGCCAGGGGGTGACGAATCAGAAAGGGCTTCGAGAATGTCTCCATATTTCTAAGAGCTTGGACCACAATGAGATTAGGTTACGTCTTTTTTTGAATTGACACGGTGGTACTACTTACTACATAGTGGTGATTCGTAACTTAAAACTTGTAAGAATCAACCAACATACTACATGCAGTACATGCATGCACGACTTTTGAAAGGTGCTGCCTCTCGGTTCCGATAGATGTCGGCTTTCTCGGCTATATCATAATCGAAAAAGGATTATTGGAAAAGAAAGAAGAAATAATACCTGGAGAAGAAGAAAGAGTGTTGTTGATATTGCGAGCGGTTGAGCCCACCACCTACCCGAAATGGCGTCTTCGACTAGCCACCACTATAGCAGTCCGCAGATAGAGGACGACGACCTGATCGATCCCGATGATGGTGAGTTTTTGTGTCTTATTCCCCCCCGCCGAGAAGGGCGAGACTCGATAGAGTCACCTCTCGGCTTTTTATCTTCTTGCCTACCTGACTGACACAGAAACGCAACAGCGGACCTCAACGACTTCGACGACCCACTCTCGCACGCGGAGTCGCAGCGCGCGCCTCTCACCGGCAACATCGGAACGTCGTCGTCGTCAGCAGCGGCAGCGACGACGCGACCGCTGAACGAGAACTACCTGACGTCGCGGATCCCGGGGGAGGACCGGGCGGCGGCGCAGAACACGATCGACGAGAGCGTGTGGGAGACGGTGCGGCGGGACCTGGTGGCGGTGTGGTCGAAGATGCGGGAGGTGCTGTGGCCGCGGTACCTGTTCGGCGGCACCATGTTCGAGAGCGCCGACGGCCTGCGCGGCGCCTACGCCAACCTCCGCGGCGCCGGCCTCTCCGGCGCCCGCGACGAGCTCCAGAGCCTCGCCGGCCGCGTCATGGACCCCGAGTCCCTCCTCAACCAGAACAACATGAGCCCCGGCCTCCGCGACTGGGACATGTGGGGCCCCCTCATCTTCTGCCTGCTCTTGTCGCTGTTCCTGAGCATGCGTGGCAAGGCCGACCAGAAGGATATCGTCTTCAGCGGCATCTTCGCGACTGTTTGGATCGGGGAGGCCGTGGTCACGCTGCAGATTAAGCTGCTGGGCGGGAACATGTGAGTTCTTTACCTTGAGAGTAGTCAGGTTAAGGTGGGTTTTATGCTAACGTACACGTCATAGCTCGTTCGCGCAGAGCGTGTGCATCATCGGCTACACGTTATTCCCCCTGGTCATCGCGTCCTTGATGTCGGCTCTGGGACTGCCTCTGATCCCGAGAATCCCCGTCTACCTCGTCCTCGTGGGCTGGTCGCTGGCCGCGGGCGTTAGTATATTGGGCGGCAGCGGCGTCGTCAAGAACCGCGTCGGAATCGCCGTGTATCCCCTATTTGTCTTCTACCTCGGGCTAGGTTGCCTATGTTTCATCAGCTAGATTCCCTAACGGACGGTGGACGTGAAGGTGTAAGGTCGGTCGGGTAGGCCGATTACGGTGCGAGGTGAATTTGCATTGGACTGGCGCGTGGACTTGTTATAACTACTACTATTCAACCTCTGTGATTGCTTGTACTTTAGGTATCATTGTATGATCAATGTGAAGTATAACTCGTTTATTGCTATTTTATGTTCAAATGTGATTCTCAATCAGCTATCCTGAGGCACTTGGAGATCACTGTTCTGCACTGCTACGTTGTTTAATATAGTATACTTATTCATTGTCTAGAGTTCTCTAGGCAATGATCTATGGGTGATCGATAGATGCAGGTTGCATATCATATAAGAGTGGTCTCCTTTCCCTCCGTAATGAACGTATACTTCCCACGAGCAATAGTTTCCTGGGCGTACTTACAGACATTTGGTGATATCCAGTAAAGACCCTCTGAAAGTTAAACATGTAGGGATCTTAATTTCACTCAGGGTATCTATAATCTCTCAGGGGTATCGTAAATAGCATCTACCAGCCATCCTCATGACTAACATCACGATCCTCCTCATCCTCATCCGCACGCAAAAACTTCAGCACCCAACCGTCAACCTCGCCCCTTCCATCCAATATCTTCCGAAACATCGCCCGCGCCGCCTCATGCTCCTCCCTCCGCCTCGCCAGCGCGCCGTGCTCCCCCGCCTCCTCGGCACGGGACCGCAGCGCCTCCTCGGTACTTTTCATCGGCAGGTTATTTTCTCCGTCGAGGAGATCTAGGAGCCGCGAGGGCAGCCGCAGGTCCCCGATGAACAGCGCCAGGTTGGCCCGCAGCCGCAGGAGCTCGCGGTGCGACGCGTAGGGCGCGTTCTCCATCGTCTGGTCCATCCGGCGCGCGATCTGCTCGGCGGCGCCCCGGGTCTCGCGCCGCAGCTCGTCGCGCGCCCTGTGCCGGCGCTCCTCGTCCCTGCGGCTCCTCCGCGCACCGTCCGGGTCCGCGCTCGCGTCCTCCGCGTAGGAGCCGTCTTCTCCCGCGTCGTGGCCGTCTTCGGCGCGCTGTGCTGCGCGCCGGGACTCGGCGTCCAGGCTGTAGATCTCGATGCCGAAGAGCGCGGGCCAGAAGTCCAGCGCGCTGGTTAGGTGCGCTCGGTGCTGGTCGTGCGGGTACTGCTGGATGAGGCTTTCGAAGTAGGATCGCACGGTCTCGATGTTGGCGGCTGAACCCCAGCGCCGCGGTTGGCCTCGTGCGTCCATTGCGTTTCCGTCGTCGATTTGCTGCTGCTCCTCGCCGTCCCGCATGAGGATTTCGGACCCCACGGCCCAGAGCCCGCCGAGTCGGATGTCGACGTCTTTGGTCTGCACGAGTAGACCGAACGCCCGCTTCGCCCGCGCGATATCGCCGTCGCCGAGACAGCGGTGCATGATGGCCGTCATGGTGCTGAGGTGTCTCAGCCTTTCAGACAACTGTCTCACTGTGGTCTCTTTATCTGGGCGTCTCGCTACGCCTCCGTCATTCTCGCTTTCAGCTCCGCTGGCAGCGGTGGATACCCTGCTACCGCCGCAGAGTTCCCGTCTCTTGCCTTCCGACGGCAGAGACTTATGCGGGAATAGGGGGTGTACTTTTGACGGCACTTCTTCTGATGCTGATAGCCCCGCGACGGCAAATTGCCGGATCGTGTCTGGAGTGTGGCTGAGTGGATTGATGGAATCTGAGGGGAGACGTGAGGGGATGCCCCATTCAGACTCCGTGTCAGCGCCTTCGTCGCCATCGTCCGTCTTGCTGCGTTTGCCTGCGCGTGGATGTATACCGAGGCGATAGCCAGGTACTGGGAGCGCAAACGGCCCCATGGCTCTTTTACTGCGTTTCCCGAGTGGGCAAGTGCAGCCTGAATTCTTCTTAATTTGTAATCCTTATCATTATGCGATTAAATGATGGTATGATTTGTTAAAAATTATTATAGATAACAAAGAAAAAGATTTTTTTTTTCTTCCAAGTTGCTTCTGTGTTTTACTGTGAAGTGATGGCAATTGCGTTGGGCGGGCCGGACCGCCTTTGCATTAGTGGCGTGCCTCCTCGGTATGTGATCATTAGGTACTCGACAACCAAATCCCTTATACTAAGTACCGAGGAATTTAATTTCTATGCAGCATTCATATGAAATGACGTTGATTTCTTTTTAATAATCTATAGTACTTTATCAGATAAGAGATATTTTTGATGAGGTTTGAAGTAAGTTGCTTATTCTGGTTTACCTAGGTAGGTCAACTACCAATCCCTAGCTTGGAAACCTGGGCCATATAATATACCTAGTATCCTGAACCGGACGCTTAAAGGTCTTGATTTGTTGCGAGGGCCATTTAAAAATCCTATATAGCCCAGGAGGCACAAGTGGGAATTGGCTAGAATGTGCTAGAATTGGATATAAAAGCAGTAGTGGTTGTGAAATTCCATTGAAGGGCCTCAAGGTGGGCCACTTGTCTAGTACTGTGAACAACTTGCTGGTAGGTACAACCCAGGGTCAATTCATGAACCCCTTAGCAGGACTGGATTTGAGCGCTCCATGATCTAAGTCGCAACCTGTATGTACAATTATTCTCCTGTACCTACCTAGGTAGGTATCGTACACATGCTTTATATTGCCTCATGTAGGCAAATTCATAGAATTAAGAAGCTACAGCAATGGCCGAAAGGCGTGAACACATTTATCGCTCGAAATAGGTCCATTGTCCCTCGGCGGGCTTCTCCTCAAGGTCCTCCCATCTATACAAGTGTTAGCGATACCGTCATCCTTTGAATAACTTATAAAAAGCACTTACACTTTGTTCTTCTTCATGATATCTACAAGGGCTAGCTCGCTCTCAGCTCTGCCTACTACCTCCTCGATCAAACCAGCCCCAATCTTGCCCTCGATCTCCTCGATCCTTATATCACTGTCAGCAAACCACACATACTCATTCGCGCTTATAGGCAAGGAACAACTAACTGGTCGGCAGTCAACTGCGGCTCCGGCGTCCACTCGATCTTCTGGTCGGGCTTAGCAATCGGGTCGAACATCTTCTCGTGCTCGGTGCGCTCATCGGCGCCCCTCAGGCCCTCGGTGCCGCGCACGTCCTGCTCGCCGTCCCACTCCTCGTAGCGCTCGTCCTCGAGGTTGCGGTGGCGGTGGTTGATGAAGACGTTCCCGCCGGCGGCGACGGGGCGCGCCGTGGACCGGTCCTCGGGCCGCGTCGCGCTGGCCGGCGTCGTCACGCTGAAGGCCCCCGGGTTCGCCTCCGCGACCTTGCGCGCCTGCGCCGCCCACTCCGCGTGCCCCGGCGGCTCCACGGCCTTGACGATCGCCATGCGGTGTTTGGTCAGGGCTTCCACGGACTGCCGGTATAGAGAGGTCTCGGGTATTTGCTCCAGTGCGTCTAGCGTGCGCGAGTATAGGTATAGCAGCGTCGACCGCGGCGAGGGGTGTGTGTACAGGCCCGCTAGACCGGTCTGGGTGCCGGGTTTGAGGTAGCGCGCCGGCTTGACGGCCGCGAGGAGTCGGAACGTCGACCGCATCGTGCGTACCTTGAGGGAGGTGGTTTGTAGGGTGTGAAGCGCTGCTTCGATGGAATGGGTTGGGAGGTTCGGTCGGTGGGTTCGGTCCAATTGAGAGATTCGGATTTCTAAGTTGAACTTCTTGTGAGTGTTTAAAGCTTCGAAATCGAACGTCACAAGCTCTAAGTCACGTGGGGCCCCATTAGTGGGGGGCAGTTGTTCAATTTCCATTATCCCTGATGTATTTTTATGATTCTATCCGTATTAGTGTCCCTCTCGTCCGATAATGATCCGTCCGAAGGACATTCTACGCTCAAACTAGGTCAAATTTTGCTTACGTGATCAATTACTCAGCAGTTTGCCTCATTATTATTGGCCAAAAAAGAAGTTGACTATTGCGGATACCTACTGACCAATCATATGCCCGGTAGAATGCTGGTTCAAGGCCTAGGATGCGGTCCTTCGGACGGATTCTGACTTTTTTCCTTACCCTCAACACTAATTAAATGACGAACTTCCCCCTACTCCCAAACAACCAGCTTTCTGCGAAGAAAAATTTTTCCGCGACTTTTTTCTCTTATTCGAGTCCCCGGACATTTGGAAGGACCAAAAAATCCCGGAGCTTGCGGAGGGCCATTTTTTTCCGGACACTTGGGAGGGCCGTACTCGAATAAGAGAAAAAAGTCGCGGAAAAATTTTAGTTATATGCATAGCTCCTTTTTATGCTTTTATACCAGCATTGACAGTCATTTATAACCCCTTTTACCTAGCAGAATTCCTACCTAACTTGTATTATCCTGAGGCTGACTTTAGGATTCATGGGATATCTTACTCTCTTGTTGTTTTCCTTTCTGAATAGAATTCCTGAGATAAATGGCATCTTCAATGTGTCTATCCAGATTACAGGTACCTTAGGTAACGAACATAAGGATCTTATAGGTAAGTTATCCATCACAGGCAATGTCTATGCTATAAGCTACTGGAGATGTTTGTCCAAACTGACACATTCTGTGTAGAAACAAATTGCGGACAAATTGAAGGTTTCACTTCAGCTGTCCTAATCTAGACCTACAGCTGACCCCGATATACACGGTAGTGCTTACACAAAACTCCGGTCCCCGTGATGAACTACACTACCAATCATATCATGAAGTTATGGCAACGACATTTGTGCTACCCAACTATATATTATGAAACCCCTAAGCAATATTCTCTGCCAGTCTTACCGCCCTGCCGCCTAGGCCATCTGATTGTCAACGCCACATCTTGGGGGCTGAGAGAGATGTGGTGCCTGGAACCATGGTCATGTGTAGCTAGCCCTATTATGCCAAGACGTTTGTTTCTACGCCTACTTCTCTCAGTTTGGATTGTTGATCGATGAGATGCATAAGCTTTATATCAGGTCTAGTTGATACGGCGAAATACGAAATGTGGGCATGGCCTTGTCTCGAACGAATGGAAAAGGGCTATTGCTCTTCTTGACATGTCATATGGCACGAGTTGGCTTTTAATAACGCCTCTGTGTACGTATTATGAAGAGTTTCACTTCTGCGGCTGGAGCTCACAACAGCTCCCCAGTATATTCGGTGGGAGGCCAACCTCCGAGCGGTGTGAAGTACAAATAACGAAGCCTTGCTCTCGTAATATGTGTGACACATTCCAAAAATCATCCTTGAAATATAACCCCCGAACTCTTTTTTAAGCGCAAGTATTGTGTTATTATCTTCACAATGTCCCACATGAAACCTATCTTCGAGAAGTCTTCTGGGAGACTTACAAGGCTCTCTGAGAAACTGCACCAAGATGACGACCTTGGTAACCGGCTACCTGGCCTAGCCGAGCTACTCGACGACATTGTCGACACCGCCAAAGATGTGCCTCGCGAGGAATCTATCCGTAGACTGCTGCAAGTCTTCTGGAAGTCCGAGTCTGATGGTACATACAGCGATATTCTCAATAACTATTCAGACGACGAGAAGAACCTGCTCCGAGCATTTGTCGAGGATGAAAAGTCCGCACAAGACATTGGAAATGATTTCAAGCTGAGCCTATCTCTCGGCGCTCGCGAAGAGCTTCCTGTTGTAGATGAAGAAGAAAGTCACCCTGAAAATGCATTTGAAGAAATAGTACAGTCCACTATCCCTAAGATATCCAAGGTATTCGCGGGTATGGATCAGCAAGTAACTCTCTACAACGACGCAACTCGAAAGGCCAGGATTCCATTTCACGTTAATGAGAAGTTCCAGAACTGGGGCCTCACTGTCAAGAACGTCCCAAGTCTTACCTTCATCCCAAGCACGTCCTACGGTATCCAGCAGATTGTCAAGCACGCCAAGGATCGTGGTTTGAAAGTCAGAGCATCCGGATATCGGCACTCGTGGGCGCCGGTCTTCAGCGAAGACGGCCAGATCATCATCTCGACACTGGGCCTGTACCAAGCCACCGTACTCCCCAACATCGAATCGCTGCCAGGGTCGGAGTTCTTCGTCCGCGGCACAGAACTCAACAGCATCGACTTCGTGGGAAAGCCGCAGAAGGGGCAGAAGCGACTGGTTCGGGTCGGCACTGCGGTGACTAACCAGATGCTCCGGAGATGGTGCAACAAGCAGAAGCTAGACGATGCCTCGGCTCTCCCGCTCAACGTCATCATGGTGGAGATCACCTTTGGCGGATCCAATGCCCCGATCTGTCACGGTGCTGGCCGGAGACATCCCACGCTTAGTGATCTAGTACATACAATCGAATACGTGGATGTGAACGGCAACATGCAGACTATCAGCAAAGACAAGGATCCCAGCTTCATGAATGTGGCCAGCGGCTGTTTCGGGCTGCTGGGAATCGTTACCCACATCACCCTCGAGCTCGACCCCATGAGATACGCGGTCATGGTCCCGCAAAAGCTCCCCGTCATGCAAGCCATCCCCCCTCCCCCCGGGCTGGCGGACAAGGACATCCCCGAAGCCCTGCGGATCAAGATGACGCCGCAGCAGCGCGCCGACGCCCAGGCGGCCTTCGAGAAGCACGCGGCAGACGACTTCTACTCCGAGTGGTTCTGGTTCCCATACACGAGCAAGGTGTGGGTCAACTGCTGGAACACGGTGGAGGACGGGAAGGGCGCGAAGGAGTACCCGGGCAAAGCCAGCGTGTTCGTGCAGTGGGCCGAGACCGTGCTCATCCAGATCATCCAGGACTCCGAGGCCGTGCTCAAGCTGCAGAACATCTTCCCCTGGACGCAGGCCACGCTGCTGTCCAAGCTGGGCCTGTACGCGATGCCGGACGTCGCCGACCCGAGCGAGGCCATCAAGACGCAGCTGCCGGACGCGCTGCACTTCCGCAGGGCCATCCAGAACGTCCGCGTCAGGGACACCGAGTTCGAGATCCCGCTGCAGCCCAAGGCAGGCAGCTTGAAGGACGCGGGCCCGAACGCGGCGGTCGACTGGTCCCTCGTGCAGAAGGCGTGGTGGGACGCCATCCTGGCCGCCTACAAGTACGATGACACGTGCCCGCAGCGCATGCCTCTCGAGATGCGCATCACAGGTCCGTCTAACGTGACGATGGCGCCGTTCCGCGGACACAAGCTCGGGTCCTGTTCGATCGAGGTCCTGACGTTGCAGAACATGGAAGCGAGATGGTCCCCATACGCGCAGTATGTCGTCGACAAGTGGATGGAGCTCAAGGACAACCAGGGGAACTACCTACAGACGCGACCGCACTGGGCCAAGGAGTGGGCCACGATGACTGTCCGTGGCCGTCCCATGCTGGAGTATGTGAAGGAATCGTACCGCGATGACATTCTTGAGTTCCGGGGTACGCTGGAGCAGATTGCGAAGAAGCAAGGGTGGGATGTGAAGGAAGCTCGACAACGATTCAGCAATGAGCTTTTTGACAAGCTCATTTTCACATGAAAGGGACAAGGTCAGAAAGAAGGCGAAAGTGTGGTCGATGAATTTAGAATAAAGCTAGGTTATATCAATTAGAAAGAAAAACAATACTATGTTAAGATATAGAATATTTCCCAAAACTCGTCCTCGCTAAAGTCTAAGCATCGATCGTTATCATGATATGATTCATCTTTTCACATGAATTCTTTTTAGATGCAAAAGCCGACGTACACCCACCCATGGCAACGCCCGTACCAAGAAATTGCACAGTGCACAGTGCCCTATGCCCTAAAAAAAAAAATCCAGCTCCACCACCCGTTGTTGTCTCGTTGCTCCGGAGAAGTTCTGCCATCTCACCGCCCAGGACCAAGCGCCCTTTTTTGCATATATAAACCCGCCCTCCTCCCCTCCATTCTGTCCTCTTTTCCTTTCCTTCTTCATACTTACCTTGCACAGAAAACCTTCGCTCAAGCATGAGGGTTTTCAAGTGGGAAAACCTGCATTGCACAGCGCGGTGTTGACCCTCTTCTATTATCCCTCGTGGATCGTAGTGTGTGGAATTTTTGATTTCTGAACTTTTTTTTTTTTTTTTTTTTCGTTATGATCGATGCCTTGTCGCATCGTCATGAGGAAGATGAAATGATCTAATGATGTTTGCTAGAACTAATGCTTGTCTATCCCATGCCATATCCTCATCACTTGCGATTCAGTCTTGCTTGAATGTCTGCGCTAAGGTTACTGGCCGAGATGGTTCATGTTTGCTTGTACGCAGTAGGAGCTCGCCTTTGTAAATATTCCCATGCACTCTTCAACTAGACCATATATTCACTCATGAAGACGATAATCCAACGTCTATCATCTGTTCAGGTAAAATAACAACGATATTCATTTCTCACTTCATAGGTTATCTACATAGATACGCAAAAAGTCGTAATTGCAAAATAATATCAATTGATTGATCTTCCAAATAGTCATAGAAAATGAAGCATTCAGAGCAGCAAAATCCACTAGGGACCTCCTTCAAGTACTTCATTTCCATTTATATCACACTCAGTCGAACACGACAAGCCAGATCAAGTGGCAGTAAAGGAAAAGAAAAAAAGAATCCTGACAAATCAGTTGCTGTCCTCGCAGGCCCTGAGAGTTGTCCGTAATCCCGTCCTGTCGCAAAACATATGACGGAAGCATTTTTGTTGTATTCAAGGGTATCGCGAATTATAATCATCTACGAAGCGCTCTCACGGCTCTTGCGGTAGTTTGCCTATAATGATATATTGCTATTAGCAAAAATAGGGCGTATATCATGAATACTGCTTACCTCCTGCTCAACCTGGAGACCCTCAATCGTAGGGGCAAGCTCGCTCAAGATCTCGACAGACTTCTTGTGGTACTCGAGCTGGGCGGCAATGAGCTCCGCGAGGTTGCGAAGAGGCTCGGGAGTATCGAGAACCTAATATGCGACATTAGCGAACAAGGCACGAAAGTGATAATCTCTCATATTGTATGACTTACATTCTTCATAATACTTACGGCCTCTTCGGTCTGGGTGACGAAATCGTCCTCGGCCTTCTCAATCTCTTCCTGGGCCTCAGGGCTCAGCTCCTCGGTAGTGGGGTGTTCTTCGCGAGGAGACGTGGGTCCGATCTTCCAGGTGTTTCCCTTGGCGCGAGACTTCACAGAGTCTAGCGTGAGGCGCGCCTTCTCGACATTCTTGCGCGCACGGGTCGCGAACATCAAGTTGGTGTTCAAGGTGGTGCTCCAGCCAGCCAGGTATCGGCTTTGGATCTGTGCATCCTGCGCAAGGCGGGCCTCGCCAAGGCGCTCGCTAACCAGCGCATACTTCTCAAGGGCGGTCGCAAGGGGATCCTCGCCGGCGCCGGTGTGTTGCTGGTGTAGGAGCTGGGAGCTTGCTAAACTAGCACGTGCGATGGCGTGGGAGAAGGTCTTGGGCTGGGGTTTCGCGGTCGGAGGCGCAGTCAAGGCAGCTTGGGCTTCGGCAGGAGTAGTGGCAGTGGAGAGAAGCTGGACCTTTTCGCTGACGGTGCGGCCTAGGTCTGTAAAGTTCTCCCTGATGTTCGTAGGGTAGTCATAAGGTTCGTGGGAGTATTGAGAGCTATGAGAACCAAGCAAGGTTAGCTGGATGTCGTCGCACTTAAGACTAGATGAACTTACGTCACTGTAAGCATTTTCTGATGAACTTGCTTAAGGGCATCGACTCGCTTCTCCAGGTCGATGTAATCGGGTGGAAGCTGGGTCTATAGTAATATGTATTCATTAGCGATGCTTCAAGCATCTGGATTGTCAAGTCGTACCTTGTCCTCAGCTTGGCCGAGCTGCTCTTTTGTGAACTGAAAAGTACGAGAAGCAAAGGGGGTAATCTGTGAGCCAATATTGCTACTATCAAATTAGTATGAAGCTCTTCGATTGTTTTTGTTTTTTTGAATATTTCAATAAAATGTTTAGTTGTACCTCAAGCTACTTCCGAAAGCCTTGAAATTGTCCATGATGACGATTTGACGACGAGCTTAGGCTTAGTTATGGATTGGATTCAGTCAGGTTCGTTGGTTCGTTGGTTCTGGGTTCTGGGTTCTGGTGCTAAAGAAATAGACAGATAACGGTTTCAAATCAAGAATGTTGCAAAGTTCAACTTTTCAGAAAAATCAATAGAGTTTGACCTTGCCGACTGCCTAATCAATCCGTTCCTAGTCTTGTCAGGGGGGAGGCAGTGCTAGCGCGACTGCTGTCTTGTACGTACATACCTAGGTAATCAATAGCACCCAGCCAGGTATTGCCGACACGTGAGTTTGTTACATTCACCCTAACTCAGCTGACAGTTGTCAAGTTGCCAAACCAACTGCAAGCAGCTGCTGCTCGCCCCTTTTCTTACCCCTTAATTCAGAGCAACATAATGCATACAATTGTGGCATTTACTAAAACATCATGTGCAATTCACATATAAGTATAGCACACAATTATGCTCCTTATTTCAAGAATGATCTATACTCTAATCAATAATGTTTCAATTTCGTCTTTACGTGTTTTCGTAGTTATGACTCATTAGACAGTTCAAACATTTCATCATTCACAAGTGTGTCTTTTCTCATGAATACTATATTATATAAATATTCATCGAAATCATCCCTAGGACACCATATATTCTATATTGATATTAGGAACCCAAGAAATACATATACTAATGTACAGTGAAAATACTTCCCTTAAACTTCAACAGTTACACAAGTTGATCACAAACCATCATGACTTCGTAATCGCATTAGTTATCTGGATACACATACACACCCCAAAGTAGTACATAAACCTAGTCGCTTATCCCATTCTCAAGTGACACCGATACTAGCAGGTACAGAAGTTCCCGGAGCCATCGAGCTCCTATCATGATTTCTTCTAGAAGACACAAAAGCATGTGTCTTGCGGCAAGCTTCTCTTAACCAAATTCCGAAATTTTCATGTAAAAGGTTTTACATGGATCTGAACAAGGCCTACCAAGACATATTCACCATGAATAACATATCTTGAGGTTCATCTGCGTACACGACATACTGAGAGAGAGAGTCTATATCTTGTTCCATCTATGGGTTAGTAAAAGGACCGAAGTCATATATGGGAGCGTGCATGAATTCTAACTACAGTAGGATTTCGACCATTGGACACAGCAGCCAGCATAGGAAGACACTACAAAGTGCGCCATTCTGGACACCCTAGAGGAAGGATTCCAATTCATTCAGCACTGCAGGCAAATTGCCCCCTTGCCGTTGTATGAGAGTGCTCTTGCGCCCTTTCCAAGTATAACAGTTTCTTGTCGCTAAGGAAGATTGATGACAGAATAGAGATAGACATAAACTTAACACCTGAATATAATAACAATGATAACACCAATACCAGTCAATTATTATGCTTTGATAAGGATGATGGGATATGGGTGTGAGAAGTCTGATCCTAGGGACTTAATCTCGGAGATGATATCCTTGTCTAAGGGATACACCTAAGGGAGATACCCAAGACATTATAAGACAAAGAAGGCTCTTGTATTTATACCACGATCTAGACAGTTAGGCTTAGGGTTCCTTGCACAACAACATAGTTGCAACCCTTACCATATGGTTCACCTCGTGACAATGGGTCGAGGACATGAGCCCTCCTCCTACATTTCACTCAAACCAGTCTCTTATTAGAAGTGACGTCGGCAGTCTTGGGGTGTTTTCAAAGG
The DNA here is from genome assembly GCA_022578535.1 of Jackrogersella minutella. Lineage (NCBI taxonomy): Eukaryota > Fungi > Ascomycota > Sordariomycetes > Xylariales > Hypoxylaceae > Jackrogersella > Jackrogersella minutella. Next base: position 19,631 of record MU388332.1, read on the forward strand.
GGTCATGAGAAAGCAAAAGAGTTGAAAACAATGAATACATCAAAGGAGCCTTGTAAATCCACGATATACTATATATCTCTAGTAGACAGCATCTAAACTACCTACCTAGGTAGGTAAACATAAAGCTTCCGTGACAGCACCAACAAGGTCGAGACGTTGAATATAGAACGCGGTATATAGCTTATATTCCCCAATAGCTACATATAACCCCGTCTCCCAGGAGTAGACAAGCATGACAAGGCAAACTCTCATAGACGCTAATATGTTTGCTATGTCATTCTGGAATATGTTCCCCTCCAAAAAAAAGCCCAAAGTGTATGTATCCTGCTGTCTCATACAGCGTCATAAATGCTCTGCTTTCTTTTTTCCCTGCCATAAACGCCTTCTATAATGCGACTTCCAAAACTGCTAACCATTATGCAATACGCCCACCGAGGCCAGCTTCTAAATGTAATGATTCGTCATCTCATAAGTATTCCTTTTCATTTAGGAGTGTTCGGCCTCCGCGGCCTTCGTTTACCCGAGCTCGACCTCCTTATGTCCACCTCATCGGCATCAGGCGGGGATGTGTGTTCGGGACTGGTCCGCCCAAGAGGACTCCTTCCTGTCCTGTTGCGGTGGCGGTGGTTTGCCCTCGGTATACCGAGGCCGTGTCCCGGAGCTCGCGGGATATCCTGGTGGGCCAGTAGGGACGACCTAGGCCCTGGCGAAGGGGGCCGAGAGGACAGCGATTCCGGGCTGCTGTCATTGCTGTCGTCTTTATAATTACGTTCGGGTCTGATGAGCCCGGAGGAGTTGATATCACCCCTTTCCCAGCCGCCTTTTGCAAGTTCGACATCTGTGAATTCGTAGACCTGACCTCGTGGAGGGATGGCATACTTTTTCGACTTTTCAACAAATTGGTCGTACTGGTTCGCCTGCGCCATCTCGTACTTCTTGCGGTCTTCATCTCCCATGATGCTCTCGACCCGCCGAGGGAAGTAAACCGAGTTATTCCCGGTAGTCAAGAAACTCTCCACTGAATCGCGATTGTGAAGACCGTGGCGCGAAGTAGGGCGACCTTGAAGTGAAGACTCGCCACCTGGAGTATTGAAGCTGAAGGTTGACTCCTCTGGGTATGCGTAGAATCCGTTGGCCTTCTTCTCCGGGGCAGCAAATTTGCCTTCGATCTTCTCTGGAGGCAAAACCTTGCTCTTTGTCCTTTGGACCCCATCGGTCTCCTTTCCTTTGCTCTTCTTTCGCTGTACTTCAGCTGCAGGGATGAACGTCTCCGGAACGACGTTGAGATCATCTCCAGCTTTTTCGGCTTGCTCGATTGCTTGCTGAGGGGTTGTGTTCGTATCAGCGGTGGCAGCATCGGCACGCGGCCCACCCCAGGTTCGCTGGCCCGCGGTGAATATTCCGTATACCATGTAGTACCAATTGAAGAAGGGATTGAGGATAAACATTATCGGGTAGAGCCAGACCTTGTACCGCTTTAGTTTGAAGCCGAAGTATATCATCATCAACCAATTCAGTCCAAGTGAGATGGCGATGAATCCGACAGGGAGCTGATCGACCCTCATCGTGGTCGTCATTATCGAGAGCATCATGATGAAGAAAAGCAAAGCCGTCGTTCGTATCGTGTTTTGCATGAACCGCACCACAAGCAAGATGGGATATCGTTTCCAAAGACGCCAGTCAGTCAACATGCAGACTTCGTTCGTGATGAACCCAAGAAACCATCTTCGCCGTTGCTTAATCAGCGACTGAACTGTCTGCACCGCCTCCGTTTTGCAGAATGCCGATGTACACATCTGGATCTGATACCGTTTCTTCGCTCCAATCATGAAAAGATGCGTAAGCCATCGGTCTTCGCCTAAATGGCTCTTGGCGAAATCAAATAGATCCTCGCACTGCTCAGCTTTGTCCGCGAAGTAGTATTTGGCCATTCTTCGGAACGCAGAAAATCGCAACATGGTCAGAGCACCGGGGAGACAGGTGACGGCGCCGCATCCAGACTCCACAGTCCTTTCGAACAATTGACCGTGGATGTACTCCATATCTTGAAGGAGGGTAATGATGCTGTGCTTCCTAGTCGTTGAAGTGATAACGCCCGTCATAGCTAACATGTCTCTGCTATTCCCGGGGCTCAGCTCCATATCGTAGACAAAATTTTGCAAACAGACTCTATCCAAAATGCAATCCGAGTCAATGAAGAGGATAAAGAGGTTGTCGTTCCGTTTGAGATATTCCTTGTAGACTTTGTCGATGAGTTTGAAGGTCGCTTTCTGACAATGACGTTTTCCCCCGTGTGGGAATCTGGAGACCGTAATGCGAGCTCCTCTGTAGGTGACGTCGATACTCTTAGGATATGACTCTAGTGTCAGAGGTACACCGAGCTTCTCAATCGTGTTGAGATATAGCTCATCTTCTTGGTCTCCATCGAATGAGAGAAATACGTGAATGCATGAAGGAGGGTAGTCGCAATCTACAACCGAGTTGACAGCGGTGACGAGGACATCGGGTTCCTCCTTGTAGCAGGGCATGACAATGACGACCTTTGGCGCAGAGACTTCATCCAATACCTCCTTAACACGTTTTGTCCTCCCAAGTTGATGAGTGACAAGCTGATAGACACAGAAAAGCCACGGGATGGTCAAGAGTCCCGCGAAACTCCAGAACGCAAACCATTGAAGGATGTCGACCATATCAGGTGGCCAATACTGCGTGATCTGGCTAGGGAGAGGTAGGGTGACGATCATAATAGGTAAGAAGATGAAACTATTCTCACGTTAGAAATGACTAAGTGATGTAAACCAGTAGGGACATACCGAAGTCCAGTGAAGAGGATAGCAATGATGATTGCCAACACCCTAATTGTCCAATGCTCTGCCTTATGGAAGACTTTGACAAGACAGTACAAGAATGCAGCTAGCCACAAAAACCATTCGAGAACGGCCGCTAGCATAACGACGCCCACGATGGCAGTGTAGATGATCTGAAAATGTGTTAGTACGAATACATGGTTTGAAGACCATAGCCTTTCTTCGGGTTTCAATTGACTTACCTCGTGGACCGGCCATATCTTCGTGATATCCTGGGCCATTTTGAATCTGGGTAGCTAAATTGTCGAAAAGGGTTGGCCGAAGGATGAATAAATTCGGAGGGATTTCGCGAGATGAAATAAACCTCGTGAGTATTTTTTCCGAGATTCTGGATCAGGACTGTTTGGGTGGCTTGTTTCTCATAAAACCATCGTTGTATTCCTCTAATAAGGATTGAGCGGTGACAGGTTGTTCTGTTACACAGGTATGTATATCTGCGGCTACCTGCAGCCCAGATGCAAGGGGGTTCGGTTTGGGACCGCGTGGGTTCGAGATAAGAAGAAAAATAAATAAATACGAAGTTGGTCCACTGTCAAGTCTTTCCAAACATGAATGTATGTGTTGGATAGTGGTTGGGTGTCGCAGTCTTATCCCAAACACTGAGGATGAGGAGGCGGCGCTGAGGATCGCCGGCCGAGATGTCGGCTTAATAGATGTCGATCTTGAAGGGCAAGACGAGGTGCCACGACAATCCGTATAAGACAAAAATAGACACTAGTATGTGGTACAATCGAACAAGCTAGTGGCTTTTCCACTCGCCACTCACAAGGTCTTGCCGACTCTCGAATTTTGCAGGTGCTGTTCCGATCCCAACGATATCTTGGTAAGCTAGGTATAGCAGCGAATATTATGCTAAGATCGTTCTCGTCATATATGAGAATGTATTGGATGGTGTAGCGCTAGGCGGTGGATGAAAAAAAAATAAGGCGCCGTTATAGCCAGATGAATGAAAGACCGGTGGTAAGCAAGGTAACTAGCTAGTTAGCTGAATGAGTGAATATAGTCGTAGTCCTCAGCGACGGTTTCGAGTCGGAAGGTCAAAGCCCCTAAGCGTTTATATCGTTTCAACGGACGACAAGCACTTGAGCTGAGCAAGGAGACGGATAGCTAGGGCTTGAGGTTAGTGAACTCTTTGTATATTAGTCGGGTGATGCTTGGGATCTGGGCCCGTTGCTTGGCAGACGGGCTCAATGCCCGCTGGCCAGTGGGACCTGCAGGCAAATTGAATGTATAGGATCCCTAGCCCCTGGTTCAATGAGGTCTAGTTCTTGGACTTACATGGGTGGTATAAGACGGAAGATGGGATTAGATCCCACAGGGACTGAAGCTGGCCAGAAGGTCACTGCATACGACGACTAATAAGCATAGACGGGGTCAATGTGCAGAGATGTGATGATGACCGTCCGATGTCTGGGCTTTAAAAGTAGGCAGGTCGGACGCTTCCATTGTAGGTCACGCGGCCGTGACTGGGGAAGCACGAAAGAGGCGAGAGAAGGCGTCTAGAAAGCCGAGTTTGGTTTGGGGAGATAGAAGCCTTGTTGAGATTGTTCTTGCACGGCAGATGAAATCGGACACAAGGCTTGTTTGTTTTGGACAGTGATGACTGATTGTTTACATGGTTATGTAAACAAGAAAAGAAAAGAATAGCATAGTATTGACTTCGGTTTGCTTCCGTACCATAGTAGGGTTATTGGGTAGGGCTGGGTTAGACTGAGGAAAGGAAAGGGACGATCTCGTTAGACTAAACTTTGAAATGTGTACATGCCTGTCTATTCACTTACATGTATCTATCCTTCTAGTCACGTCAGAAACAATACGCATCTGTACCTACATATATCGAGTAAATAAGTATCACCCCGACTTTAAGCTGTGAACCTTAGCAACATATACACGGTAGCTGGGTAGTAGCTAAAGCCACCGCAACCTTATGTTCAGGCGGGGAAGGCTAAAAGGACTAAAAGAAACATTGCTAGTAGCAAGCCTAACTAAAGAGAGGAAGAGAGAAAAACATAAAAGCAGAGTACCTAGGTAGGCCCAATCAGTCGAATGAGTCTGACTGCGTGGCCTGTCTATGAAATAAGTGGGTTGAAGATGCACTCGTTCACTTTAGCCAATACCTGTACCCCTCCGGTCATTGACCTGGCTTGGTACCGGGCCGTTCGGTAGGCAATTAATATTCTAGCGTTCTCGTCTTTTTCTGAGAGAGCTGTTAATAGAAACCAGTATGTAGTTCCTAGCCCTGTTGTTTGCATACTGATTATCCGATCGATAGGTAAGGGTGGATCCATATGTCGTCGTACGTTGCCCATGTGGCGACAAGATGAAGAATCGGATCGGAAAGCCTTTACAACCAAATACGAGGGTTGTACAAGAAAGGGATACTAATTTCCCGAGATGTCAAGCCACAGCGTATACATATACATATATATTCTGTATTTCCATACGTACATGATCGATAGCTGAGTTTGAACGGAGACTCATATGCCAATAAGTTGACCGGGCGAATGATTAAGCTTATATTTAGATTTGTAGGTACTTACCTCATCTGTAAAGATGAGCTGGAAAATGTACTGATTTGGAAGTCAGTGACGATCTCGGCGCTAAAGCAAACCTTGGAGAAGGTATAAAAAACGTCACAGGCGGCTCCCGGGTCTGAAAGAGACGGCGTGGTGCGCTTCAGTTCAGTCTAGACGCAAAGGAGGCGCGCTAAAAGGGGGGAGATCTAAGCGAGAGATCCAAAGGCAATTGTATGTCTTACTGCAAGGGTGAGTTGCGATTGCCACGTTACCGTACCCACACTCCTTTAGCAGCTCCAGGTACCAATGGGAAGCGCAAACTTTATTAAACGCCTTATGTGCGTTAGGCAGTTGGGGTGGTAGATCCGTCAATGGATGGGCATCTACGTACCTACCTAAGCACATAGGTATTGACTTCGCTTTCGGCATTAAAAGGGGACGGCTAGATTTCCGATATACGACGGAACCATTCACTCTTTTTCTTCTCTGCCACCTACCTAGGTAGAGTAGGTACCCTTCGCATTCCGTTGCTTGGGCTGTTTAGATCTTAAGTAGGGTTTCATTAAGATCCATGTGCGCACACGTAAGCTGCAATATGTTCATTCCACGGGCTCATAATAAATTAATATAGGTACAGAAGGTAGTAGTCGCGAAAGAAGTGAAAAAAAAAAAAAAAAAAAAACCTTCGCCAATATAAAAAATTTCTGGTTCTCTGGGGAACATGGCACGGGATCTTAGTGGTTAATTAGGTCCATCGTTGTCAGATCCTAGTATAACTTCAACCAACTGACATCAGCCATTTTAACCGGCAATTCCGCTGGATCAACCGCAAGCCGGCCCTGTCAAGTGAAGAACAAGTGACTAATGGAAACTACCTTACTTTCAAAGGACAATATGGAATTACTATCAATACTATTTCTTTTTACAACCGAGCATTGTTAAATAGAGCACGCAACTATTCGCAATTCTATGTAACCAAGTTCGTGATCGCGCTGTCCCGAGTACGTGGACCCCATCCGACCGGCAATGGATTATCTCAACATTTCAAAGCTCGCCACAGACTTGGCTGAATGGCTGCCGGCATCGACGATCTATGCTATGGAGTTTAATGTCCGACGAATGAAAATAGCCCCAAAAAAACAAAACTAAAAGAACTAAGACTCCAGTAACAAGACCTGAATGACCAGGCGCTACTTCAATATTGAAAAGTCAAAGGAGATTTTTATCTAAAATGTCCACCAACGAAATATATATATAAGCCACAAAAAAGCAAGCGGAGAGACAGCGGTACCGGTAGTTTAGACCCGACATAGCTCTACCAAGGAAATGAAAATCGAGATTCTGCAGCAGATTAAGAAGTTGACCGTGCAACACCAAGTGAATTCTAAACCTCTCGGGTAAAGGCAAAAAAAGGGCGCAATCAAAGTGACTTCCCCTCATGACGTGCGATGGCGCATTGTTTGTCGTTCAATGGATTTTCTAGCCCCAATCCAATCTAGCAGACCGTGCAAGAGTTGCATCGCCAAGCCCTCAAATACGAGCAGCTATGATGGCCAGCTGGGAAAGGCTTCATGCTGTACAACTCCATATCCGATGGGGCTGAACCACTAATGTCTCAAGTGCTCTGAGCAAGCCTCGACATATTTCCCGAGTAGGGGGTATCCTCTTAGTCTTAACAAATTGAGCAACTATGGGGAAATTAGCCCAAAAGAGATACAGTCTATTGTTAAAGGCTTCTGAAGCATCTAGAGATGATTAAATTAGAGCAGAGGCACTGAAACATAACCTTGGGAACCTCAGGCACCTACGGCTCGCCCTGTCAGCTGCACATAGAATGGTGGGTTTCACATTGGTTATCAAGGTCACGTTTGCAAGTGCAACTTCATATCACTTATGTGTACCTAGTGTATTGACAAATCGAATTAAAGTATAACGAGTGAATTTGTAATAAATCGCAGCGTAATGTCAAGTTCCTTAAAAACAATCTGCGAGTGACGGTTCGTCAGTCTGTCCACAAGCTTGTAGACCATCTTGCCATAGTCACCTGTTAAACGAAGTCAGGTGCTAGATTCTATTAGTTCCACACCGAAATGGTTCTCCAGGAACTTGGCAACCACCAAATCAGCTACCACTTGCCGACTCTGTCATGACCCGGATCTTCGAGTCCTCAGGTAACCCTTCTACTTGCGTCGGCCTCCCACCCCCGGCAGCTCGACTGCCTTTTTTTTTGTGTTGCGCCAGGTATCGAGTCCTTAAGGTTAGCACAGCCTGGGATCATGGGGCTTCCATGTTCGGTCTCCTCGCGCCGAGGGATAGGCTACACGTCCGCTAAAGGTTGAAGGTCGTGGCTTCTACGAGAGACGTGGTGTGTAGTTAGAAGATGTCGAAACTCTCTACTACAATGCTCAAAGGAGTAGTGTATGATGTAATCCGATTGATCAGAAACGAAGGTCAAGTCCTAAACTCGTGAAAAGGGCCATATTGGTCAGCGTTCATTTCTCAGTATCTTAAAGGCCTTAGCACTTTCCGCGGCCGCGCCGACCGTATCGGCGAGGGTGAGAATTTGAAGAGGGAATATGACGCTTGTTCTTACTGCTCCGACCCACTAGGTTTGAAGCAGAGTCGCCTTCATCATGTGCTTTGGCGACAAGTAGACCCTCGGGAGTGGAGGTATCTTGCTCGACATTGTTTTGATCTTGCTGGGATCTTCCATACCAGTCAACATCACTGAGTTGTAATCTGCGGACGCGCTGTCCACTACGCTCTTTGCTGGATTTATCAGAGCGATTAGGGTAGTACGTGGTCGGTTTCTCGTGGCCTGAATGAGCTGACTTGTGAATATTTGGATTTGATTCGATCGGGAATATGTGAGTATCACCATCTGGATCTTCACTCTCTCGAAGATCATAGTTGAGTACCAGGTTCTTGATACGCTGTTGCTCTTCTCGTTCCGCCGCCTGCTGTGTCTTCATGGCGACAGCAAATGTCGAATCCGATGGAAGTGCGACAGTTCGAGTCTACAAACATTAGTAACACACTTATAGGCTAACTATACGTTGAACAATGCATACCTGTTGGCGGTTGCCCTTCTTCGTTAGCAGTGAGAAGGCCATCGTGCTAGGTGTGCTTTCGCCGTTCGCATTATCGGCGTCCATCGGCGTCGAGGAGACATCGCGGGTTTTGGGTCGGACGGGCAGTGGGACGTCGAAGAGTGGTTTACGGTCGAATTTACGGGACTCTAAACTCTCAGCCATCATCTTTGCATACTCACGTTCAAAATCAGCTTCATCTTCAGGGTCGACTTCCTCAGCTTTTCTGGTAACTACTATTGCTTCTTCTTCCGACTCAGAATTTCGAGGAGACTGTGGCTGATTCTCAATGTCCTGTTCAGTTTGGGGGAAAATTAGTCAGTTTTCTGATAATAATAAAGGGCAATTGGGGATGTGTACCTCAGCATCATCCTCTTCCCCAGATTCCGAATCATCTCCATCAGCCTCGGGGAGCACGATGTCACCGTCACCATCACCGCCATCATCATCAGAAGAGGCGCCACTAGAAGCCTCATCTGGATCGGCAGATTTATCTAGGCCAGCATTTTTCTGGTCCTGAGCTACAGAAAGCTGAAACGCCTTTGTAGCTTCCTCTAAGGTGGTGGCTAGTTTCCACTGAGGTCTCGTAAGAGAGAAAGTGTCTTGGACGATGAATTCCATATCCATGGGTAGAGGTTGCTTCGTGTATATGTAATACTGTAACTTTATCAATATAGGCTTAACTGTTTGAAGTTAGAATTGTACGGACCTGAAGAAATGAAAGGAAGTAGTCAAGCTTCTTTCCTGCGGCGCCTCTGTTAAAGAACATCCCGCAGGTCTCGAGCATCGTGGCTACGAGGCGAATTCGAAAGAAATCATCAGGCAAATCGAAAGGATTCAGTCGGCCAGGTACAGGTACACCGCCTAAGATAATTAGTTCACCCCCCAGAAACGCTGTAGTTCGGAGTATGACTTACCGTAACCAAATGTCATTATTTTGTACATAGTGTCGAAGATTACGGGGTGCTCTAGCATCCGGTAATTATAGAGCTCACCCAAGTACTTGACTTCCGCAATACGTCTCTGGTTGAACTTGAAATCAGGTTGTTCTAGCCCAAGTATTACGGATTCAACAACATTATCGATTACCGTGACAGTGAATTCGGGGTGGTAACGATAGATTGCGCTTAGCAGTATGGCAAGAATGTGAATGCTGCCGTACTTGACCTTAGCGGGTCTTGAAAACACCTTGATAAGAATGTCTACCACCTATTATATATATTAGCACACAAGTCCAACTAGATCTAGTTTTGCTTTGCTTACCTCGGGTTCTTCCCAGTGTAGCCGACGGATTTGTTTGAGAACCTTTGTATAATTGCGTTTGGTCAAATCGATGTATACGAGCCTTCGGATAAACATCTCAATGGGTGTTCGTTCCTTCTGCTGAATGGACGCCCTTTCCGGCGGATCGACGTAATAGACCGCATTTTCGATGAGCATACGCTCTGGCTGGCCGACATGCTGTACGGATTTCTTGCGCTGCAGCGTCTCCAGGAATCCAGCCATGAGTCGTGACGTATCCGCGTTACGGAGCAGATATCTGCCGCAGTTCTCTAGCAGGTTGCAGACAATCTCGATGTTCATGCGAGAGAAATCGTCAACACTGACTTTCAAGCAATGAAAAACGACGTGCTCGGGAACGATGCCGAACTTAGTGAGCTCTGCAAGGTATCTGATATTGCTTAATCGTACTTGACCAAGGAAATCCTTCTCCTTACGCCGCTGGAGACTGCGGAATTCTGCATCAAGATATTCCACTACGGCCTTAGATACATCTGGCATGTATCGTCCGAGTGTGGCTACGAGGCGAGACCAGAAGGGTAAGAGGTCCGTACGACCCTTTGGTACTTCGGTAAGCCCCTTGACGAGCCGATTTCGGGACGCTTTAGAATTTAGGTAGCAGAAGTCGATGGCTGCTTGGTCGACTGCATCCTTGTGTGTAAGCTCGGGTAGGCGAGTGAGAAGCACATCCACCTGAGCACCAATGGTCTTGTTGGCAATGGCAGTTGATTGATCGTCGTTCGTTTCGGAAGGTCTAGGTGCGTCCCCGGTCTCGACAGAACCGGCTCTTTTACCAACCTGCTCATCTGTGTCGGATTTCTTCTTTTTGCCGTCCTCAAGCAGCATACCAGGTACTTTGCCCTTCAGGTCCACTAGATTTTCATAGAAACGCCGCTCTTCTTCATCTTCCCAGATTCCTGCGCCCTCGCTTTGACCGCGGAGATACTCTCCAGTCTTGACTAGACCGATGGCCCCATTGGTGGTTGAAAAGCCATCCTCAGTTTCCTTGAGGTCTGGCATATCAGCACCAATTGCGTCGGCTATGACTTGAGCGTTGCTGATTAGACGTTCCTGGACCTTCAATTGCCTTTCGAAATTGGCTTGACGGTCTTCAAAGACCTCTCCCGATTTGACATATGCCTCAGAATTCCTGCCTCGTTGGGTTACGATGTTCTTCTGATCCCGCACAAGATGTGCGCTTACGTCCTCAAAGTAACGTTTCAGGATGTTCTTGAATCTCTCTCGTAGCTCAGTATTAGCGAATGGAGGATCGTCGGAAGTAAGATCGACCGCATCTTCCTGTCCATCAATTCGCTCAGGGTTCTCGTTGGAAGATTTCGTCACCCCATCTTCTTCGACGGTCTTGCGACCTTCTGATCCGGCAGACTTGACACCTAAAATATCCCAACCAAACGATTTCACAAAAATGACCAGGAGAGGTAAATTCGCATGTTCCCGATCATGCCCTAAAAGGTCCTTAAGTACCTCAAGGGGGAAAGGTTCAGCCCCGCCACCTTTCGTAGAATTAGCCGACTTGATCTTCAGTTCGACATTCTTTCCGTTGGCGCCGCGTGTCGCGTCGTCTGCCTTGACATCATCGAGAGTCCTCAGTATACCCACAAGCCATAGTTCGGTAATCACTCGCAGAAGGGCTCGTTGTCGGATGAGACGTTCCTTTTCTTCTTTCTCGCGAAGCTCGGGGGCCAAAGTCTTCAATAGACTCTTATCTGGTGTGGCCATTCCCTTCCCAAGCAGCCATCCTAGATATTCCGTGAACTCTGCGGGACCAAATCGTTGGTGTAGGGCGCTGACAATCTCAATAGCTGCGTCGATCTCTCCGGTAGTCTTGAGCTTGCTTAGTCCTTCGTAGCAAGCCGAGATAACTTCGGAAAGGTATTTAAGCAGGCTAAGAGTGCGGATTTCTTGTAGAAACGTGTTTAGAGTCGCGGGAGTGATAGTAGTGCGCAATCGTTTAATAAAGGCGGTGTTTTTCTTCAGAGAAGAGTCGAGGGACGAGCTGATAGGGAAAATATCTACGTGATTGTCAGTTGCCTTCAACACCAGAGTAAGACAGCAGACGAAACTATACCTGGCTCGCCATCCCATGCACGTTGATTCAACGATAATAACTCGCCTAGAGACGAAGGATTAGCAGTGCTAATTAAGGCCAAGGCGATTGATGTAGACTCACGCTTCCGTAGGCGGTCCATGTTGGGCAACCCCTCGCGATATGGAGTTTACTTGCTAGATCAATTGCTACATCCGCGGCGGTGTTGACCCTGCTAAGGGAGAAATCGGCCCCGTAGGCGGAAGGGACACGGTGTATCGGGCTCGGTGGGCATCGGTGGACAAGTCAGCGAATCTGCCCTGCGTCAAAGGAGGGATGCAATGGCCAGTGTAATTGTGTATCGTTGAGTATTTAGTAACGGTAGAAAAGGGTCAGTACGAAAAAAAGTGAGAATAATTCGATGGGCGGAGTTTATGCGGATGATGTAAAAAGTTAAAAGAAAATGTATTCAGACTGTGGACCTCATGCTCAGAAGGCAAGAAAGTCAAAGTTAAACATCTAGTGCTAAACGAAGGCGCATCTGTGAATGATGTCGTTCTTGATTACCCAATAAAAGAACAAGACAGCTGCGGTTTCCTTTGGTTCCGCGAAAATCTCGGGGAATCAAACCCCGTTTTGGGCGTATTTTAAAGTTAAGCAACATTGAAAGAGCGATTTGGCGGGGTTCTATGCAGCGGGGTAGGCTATCAAGCTCAGCCTCGCAGACCACCTGGGCAACTGTGACCTACCTGAATACCCAGTGCCAATAGGCAGATACGTACTGTAGTCAAACAGTGCTAAATGATCCTTAAAACCCTTAGGTACCTGGGTAGGTACACTGTCACAAAGTGAGACAGCGGAAGCAGTGATGCAGGAACACAGTGACGTTGTCGCACCTGAGCACAGTTAGGGCTGTCAGATACCCTAAAGAGCTCCTTGAAGACCCCTGAGCCAAGGCCTCCAGGGCTACCTGTAGTCAAGTACGGTGGGTACTTACCCACACATACATATGTACGTCAGGAACTAAGTAGCCACAATCATGTAGGTACCTGAGGTTCCTAGGTACGATCATGTACAAAATCAACCTAGCATGATGTCGTAAATTCAATTACCTTCAATGGTATGAAGTCGATCCTCCTCTTATGCATCTTTTGGCTTGGGATAAGGCGAATCACTTGTATTATATTTTTGCACTCTGGAAGTCTTCGATCATGTCAGACTGCTATCTGCAACCATTTACATTTCTCCGTTATACTGACACAACAGCCTGACCACATAACTCACTCCAGTCAGTCATATGGGATGGGATTACAGGAAAATTAATACGTAGGTATTGATTCTATAGGCACATATTTCTTGACTGACGGACTTAGTGTACTCTCTACTGCATACAGCCCTACTGAGGATATTCGTGATAGATTACTCTCAAGTAAATTAAGTATACAGACAGTATACAGATGGGGCTCTGCTCTTCGTCTCCGTGCATGGGAATGCAAGCGGCGTTGGGCCTCCCTGTCAGATCTCGAATCGGGCGGGTACCATGACCTTTATACCTACCGGTACGGATGTCGGGAAACGCGGGTGTTTGGTTCTTGATCCTACCTCAATCCTACCTGGCTGACCCATTCATTGGCTATTGTTATCACTATGGTCGCTATGGCGTCAACGTCACCAGACCAGCTGGTTGGTTTCACATCTAACTTCGAGAATCTGACTTGGCATCTGACTTGGGATTCATCTCATCTGTTTTATTTTTGAGGCTTTCCTTTTCAAATACACCGCTAGACGATTTTGATGGGGCACGAAGTCAAAGTCTAACCCAGTCTGTCTAGTTCTGGGCGGTTTTCATATCTCCGCTGACTCTCAGATGTCGTCTTCCTTATCAACAGTCTTGATTCGCTGTCTTCGTCAATATTGCACAGAAAACGCAATTACTTCTGATAAGCCCTATACCCTGTCTGGCATCTCTGCTGAGTACATCCGCGGGGATATCTTCAACGGGTTATTGCATCTCCTCGCTTCAAAAGATGCTAGAGCGGGTACGTGGCTTGAAATTCGAGTGCTCGAGGCTCCCTTATTTGCAGTGCCATGCTATGTCCGGGCTCCTTCTAGATCCTAAGAAGATATTATTACTGTAGCTTTGTTGTCACGGTTTCCACCCGGTTGGAATCCGAGGCGGTTCTCTGCATTGGTGTATATGCATTGTACAACCAACCGGGACTTCTTTCTTACAGCTTACTCGCGGGTTAGAGACGAGAATATTTTGAAAACCTGGTATTAGGGTGGACCTATAACTAGGTACTGTCATCTAATACTATAGGCATCATATCTCGAAATGGAGACAGATGTTTCGATCGAACACTGTTACTTCTTAGAGACTCATTCATTATATGCTGCGTTTTATATCTATATGGGATATAAACACCGTCACTTTATCCCATGGGGACCTAAGCAGGGCGTGATTTCTAGCGTCTTGGACAGATCAGTTTCACGACCAGCTTTCAACCCCCCTCAACGTACCTATTCGAAGATCTGCGCCTTTTTCTTTAGTGTTATACATTAGCTGAACTGAAGCTCATGTAATCCGGCCAAGCTTATTTAAGCGTCGTTGTTTAATTCGCCAGCTTCTTCCATTGTGGAGGACTACCCTCACTCGGGTTTCCGTGGGATACATCACACATCCCCTACCCATCTCTACACGTGTACTGATTCGGGTCCTATCCGCCCTAAATTGGATCCTTGGTACTGGAGTTAGGAACTTTGTCATACATGGATGTTTGATATACATTATTACGTATATTCTATAACAGCATCATTGTTTATAACCCCTCCTAAGTCGATGATCATCCCAGTCTATACGATGGAGGTTCTAGGCCCACCCATCGGTTTCCAACACTTACTTACCGCACATATGGCTCCATATCCCCTCACACCTCCTACTACAGTGAGTAGCTCGAGGAGAGAATCGAATACGAGTAGTGATTTCGATATGCAGAGGCCACCGTCCGAAGTCGACGAGTCGAAATTCGAAGGTTCCCGGACGTACCCCCTCCCGCCAAGAAGCAAAACTGATAACAAGGTGTTGGCAGAGGACCTAAAGACTCCAGACAGCCATGTTGCTAGGGACTCCCGGTTAATACGCCTCACAGGCGTTCATCCTTATAATGTTGAAGCGCCATTAAGTGAGCTTTTCAACGAGGGCTTCTTAACAACGAAGGATCTGCACTACGTACGTAACCATGGATCGGTACCTCGGGTGGAAGATTCGGAAATCATGGATTGGGAATTCACAGTAGAAGGCATGGTAGAAAATCCGATCAAGATGAACCTGTCACAACTTCTCAACAATTATGAGCAAGTTACATATCCCATCACCCTCGTCTGCGCCGGAAACCGCAGAAAAGAACAGAACATGGCAAGGAAAACAAAAGGTTTCTCTTGGGGAGCAGCGGGGTTGTCGACGGCATTGTGGACCGGGGTTGTAATGGGCGATCTTTTGACAGCAGCAAGACCAAAGCGAGGAGCAAGGTACGTGTGCTTCGAAGGCGCCGACAAGTTGCCTAACGGTTATTATGGAACATGCGTCAAGATGAACTGGGCTATGGATCCTAACCGGGGAATCATGGTTGCCCACAGGATGAATGGCGAGACGCTCACCCCTGACCATGGGAAACCTCTTCGGGTCATCGTACCAGGACAGATTGGTGGCAGGAGTGTGAAGTGGTTGAAGAAGATTATCGTTACAGCGGCACCAAGTGATAATTGGTATCATATCTACGATAACAGAGTGTTGCCGACAATGATCAGCCCCGATATGAGCGCGGACATGCCAAACGTATGGAAAGACGAGCGTTATGCCATTTATGACCTCAACACCAACAGTGCTACCTGTTATCCGGCTCATGACGAAACGCTGTCGTCAACGCACGGCGATGAGAGCTACCTAGTTCGCGGTTATGCTTACGCCGGCGGGGGCAAGAGGGTTACGAGGGTCGAAGTGACTCTCGACCAAGGGAAAACTTGGATGCTTGCGAATATTTCGTACCCCGAAGATGAGTATCGCCTCGCGCCCGAGGGGGAAGAACTATATGGTGGACGCCTAGACATGTCGTGGAGGGAAAGTTGCTTTTGCTGGTGTTTTTGGGACTTGGATATTCCGGTGTCACGATTACAAACAGCGAATGATATTCTGGTACGCGCCATGGATGAATCTATGATGGTACAACCGCGAGACATGTATTGGAGCGTTTTGGGCATGATGAATAATCCTTGGTTCAGAGTTGTCATTCATAAAGAGGGTCATATGCTACGATTCGAGCACCCAACGCAGCCAGCGCTGATGCCTGGTGGCTGGATGGAACGGGTCAAGAAGGCCGGAGGAAATCTGTCTAATGGACATTGGGGAGAAAAGATATCCGGCGAAGAAGGGAAAGTCGTTGAAGAGGAACTAGAAAAGGAGATTTGTATGATTAACAAGGAGGTTAATCGGATAATCACTATTGATGAATTCAAGAAGCACGGCGGTGAAATTGAGCCATGGTTTGTGGTTAACGGCCAAGTTTATGATGGCACGAAATTCCTGGAAGGGCATCCTGGTGGAGCAGCTTCGATATATGGTGCGGCTGGACAGGATGCTAGCGAAGAGTTTCTCGCTATTCGTAAGCGCGGAAGCTTCTATGATAGCCAAAGGTTGATACTAATTCGAGAAAAACAGATAGCGAGAATGCAAAGGTGATGCTGGTCGACTATCACATCGGCTCCCTCGACGATACCTCAAAGTCCACCCTGGCCGACGGGGAAGCTGAAACCACGAAGACTTCAGAACCTCGAAGAATATTCTTACAATCTAAAGTGTGGACGAAGGCTATTTTATCGGCTAAGAAGAAAATATCAGACGACACTAAAATATTTACCTTTAATCTCGAACACCCCGAACAGATCTCTGGACTGCCTGTTGGCCAACACTTAATGATGCGGTTACGCGATCCCGTCACCCGCGAAGTCATCATACGATCGTATACGCCTATCTCGGAAGTTACAGAAAAAGGAAGGTTGGACGTGCTCATCAAGATTTATTATGATACCCCTAGAAGAAAAGGTGGCAAGATGACCCAGGCATTAGACGCAATTCCTACCGGGCACTTCGTCGACTTCAAAGGTCCGGTGGGTAAGTTTGAATACTTGAGTCGAGGGCTATGTTCGATCTCCGGCCAGCAGCGAAAGGTCAAGCGCTTTATCATGATCTGTGGCGGATCCGGAATCACGCCGATATTCCAAGTTCTCCGGGCTGTGTTGACCGACAGTGAGGACCCTACCTCGTGTCTAGTTATTAATGGCAACCGCATCGAACAAGATATCCTCTGTAAGGAAGATCTCGATAAGATGGCTATTGGTAATGGTCATAAATGCCGCTTGCTGTACACGTTAAGTCAACCCGAATCATCGTGGTCTGGTCTTAGAGGCCGGATGAATGCGGAACTGCTTGAAAAGGAGATCGGACCCTGTAGGAGTATTGACGGCGAGGACCTGGTGCTCATTTGCGGACCTGGACCACTCCAAAACAGTGTCCTTTCGATGTTAAAGACCATGGGTTGGCAGGACGGCGATCTCCTCGTCTTCTAGGTGTCTCGTGCTATATATATCGGTATATATATATCGGTATATATATATTCTCTGTACCTAGGGAGGTACACGCTGTGACTGCTGGGTACTCATTTGCGACATGTCTCACGGTATGAGTATACCTAGGTACGTAATGAAGGCCATTATTTCTACATGGGGGCCGTTTCTTTCGATGAGAGGTATGTAGACGGGATTCATCGCTCAGACCACATGCCTGAGGCCTGAGATATTGCAGTCCGATATTTATCTGACGAGTAGACTGCTAAATGTATGATAGAACAAACATCGTGAGATGTTGTAGATGGATACGTAATTTGAGTATATAAAGCATTCCAATCAGATGTGAAAACGTGATAGTTTTGCCTATTAGTAGGTATGTATATCAATGCTACTCTGGGCACCTCCTTTCAAGCGTTACCAAGGGCTAAATCGGTTAATATGGGTATAGGGTATCTTCTTAAGACTTATGTTGGGCTGATATCTCGATACCGACTTAGGTAGTTGCTGATGGTGATAAGGGGGCTTGGACGATAAAGCTACCTAGGTGCCTTGGTAACTACGTGTACCATGATAATTTGAGAGTTTGTGGCGCGTGAATATACGTGTCGCCGTAGAAATGTGCAGGGGGGTAACGATCATAGGGAACTTGGAAGTTACCTAGCAGCCAAGTCAACTTCCACTCAGAGAGTTTGCTGTTATGAAATTAGTATTTATCGCCATATAGCGCGAAATATCGTCGAGACTCGCATCTTAGAATTTTCGACATTAGATGCACGACGGCAAAGCGGCATCAAAGTTGCGACACAACTGGGTCGTTCAAATATTAACCAGTTCAGTTCAATATTACGTCGCTTAGTTGGATTTCGACGTTCATGGCTTAGAGAGATAACCGCCATCTTGCATTGCAACAACATGAATCAAGGCGACAGTGATCCAATAAGATATGGATCCCGCACCAAAGTAATCGTGAAAGCTCGGTCTTCTGTCCGCTCAAAGCCTCAAACATTCCGATACCGATGCAGCGGTACCTTCGGTACCTAGGTACAGTAGCTTACCCGCACCGACCAAGTGCCAAAGTAACAAGGACCAAGGACCAAGGAACCTAGGATCGTAGCTACCTAAGCTCATCTACACGTGTACTGTTCGTACCTGCCTAGGTAGATGCTGTTTAACCATGGTTTTCCCGGATTCAGACCCATAAATTAAACCTCCAAGTACACTGATATATAATTATGTACCTAAGTACCTAACTACAATGGGCACAATCCAACATCGGCATCTCGTCACCGCGCGCGCAGCCTCAGCTTTTCTAGAACCCAACTTAGCAACAACCTCAACCAGTATTGTCGGTTTCTTTTGTTCACCAATCCGCCAACTGTCCTACCGCCAAAAATTCTGCCATTAGACCCGCTGTCAAACTTTTATATCTTAACTTAATTATAAAAGTTTAACCTGAATTTCTGTACAGGACAAGCTAATCTTTAAAACCTAAACCAAAACAACTCTACAACTCTTTTCTTCTTTAATTTCTTTCACATTTCGCATCGCTTTCATCTAATGGCGACCACCAACAAACGCAGCCCGACACCAGAAAATCCTGCTCTAGAAGATCCAGAGACAGCAGCTGCACGCAAGGAATTGAGACAGACAGTAATTTCCGAAAAATCTGACTTATCTACCATGTCTACCTCACAGGCAGACGTCGCGCCTAACGTCGCCTCGAGCGGTGATAAGGCATCTAGCAAGCAATCCACACCCGATCGCGAGTCACTTGAACGCCAAGCCGACGATTTCAAAGATCAGGTCTCATCCCCCAAGAAGAAGCGAGCACACGATGAGGTGGATGAACCCAGAGATGAAGCTTCAGATGCGAATGGCGATGTTTCTCCGATCGGTACCGACTCAGGTAATTCCCTAGGCCGAACCGACCGATCTGAGCCACAGAAAAAGCGTCCTCGAGATGTCTCTAGCGAATCCAAGGTGAACTCCGATGCGGCTACTGTAAGGCCATTCTATTGATTTAATCATGTCCGTTTAATTAATATCGCCTACTAACTGTTCCTAGGTACCACCCGAGACGAAGCAAAACCTCAAGACGGCCGAAAAAGGCGACGAAAACTCGAGTACCAAGAAGAAAGTCACACTTAAGGACGGTACCAACCTCGAAAAAGAGAAGAACATCAAGACTTCCGCCTCGGCCTTCAGCAGCTCCGGAATTGCGGGATTCGCTTCTCAGGCATCCCCGTTTCTACAGGCTAGCTCGAAGCCCTTGTCGTCCTTCGCTAGTCCCTCTGGCTCCGGCTCGCAGTCGCCATTTGGTGCCGCCGCTACCGCAAAGCCAACGACCTCGGTGTTTGGTAGTGCCTTGTCCAATGGAACCTCGCCTTTCGGCCAAGTAGGAGGCGCAGCAAAAACGTTCGGAAGCAGCACCTTTAGTAGCACCTTTAGCGGAACCTTTGGCAGTAAACTCGGCACTCCTGCCCTTACCAGCTTCGGCAAACCTGGTGGATTATTCAAGAGCAATAAGCCGGCTAAGCCGTTCGGAGCACCTGCGAGTGAGGGAGAAGACAACTCCGAAGAAGATGGCAACTCCGAAGATGAAGAGACAGCTGATAATGAAGAGCACGAAGGCCAAGAGGAGAAAGCCGTGTCGGTTGATGACAAAAAGAAGCCGAAACTCCAGCGTGGTTAGTTCTTTAACGCTTCTAATAGGTTATGGCTCGATGCTAATTGATTCCGTAGTGGCTGTCGATGATGGTGAAGCTAATGAAGCCACCATTCTGCAAGTTCGCACCAAGATCTACCATCTTGACAAGGCTACCTCTGCCTGGAAAGAGCGAGGCGCCGGAAACCTGAAGATCAATGTGCCCACCTCATCCGTCGACTACGACGATACCACAAACGCGCCTATTCCTGGAACATTCGATGCTTCTCTCCTCGACGACTCTGAATCTAATGTCGTTCGTCTGGTCATGCGGCAGGATTCAACCCATCGTGTCATCCTGAACACGGCTATCATTCCGGCCATGAAGTTCCAGGAAAAGTCTACGATCAAGGCGACATTTGTGCTCTTCACAGCTATAGAAGATGGTGGTGCTGTGAGCATCCAACTTAAAGTATGCCTACTGCTTCCAAAATTATAATGGTATAATGCTAATGATCCTATAGATGAACGCGACGAATGCTAAGAGCTTTCTCAACGAAGTTGGAAAAATCCAGCATGAACTTCAGTCAGTCTAGAACACTGCTGAGACCGTCGCTATCGCAACCGAGAGCATCAACCACGCACCTTTGGAGGCTGAAGAGGCTGCAACCACAAACATTGATGACGCATCTGGTACCGAAAGCGACACCGAGAGCAAATATGAAAGCATCAAAGGCGATAAAGGCAGTGAGGCCTATATATTCGAGCAGCAGGAGTCTACCCCTCTTGATTCTGGTTATCTTTCATCCGTGCCAGCCTCCGAGGACAAACGCGATCAGGCATCGGGCAAGGTGGAAGCTTTATGGGACAAAACTCCTGAGAGAGAACGTTCCCCGAGTTCATCCCTATCTCCTCCACCTGACTCGCCTAAGCGGGAGGCGACCGAGATGGAAGGGCCCATGACCCGGGCCAGAGCGAAGAAACTGAGGATATCTCCACTTGCCGCACTGTAGAAGGCCTCGATGGGATATGCTTGTATTTGACCGGGTTCCACCTCACGATGAATGAATGGTAGAGGAGTCTTGGCATTGAGCATTTTCAGGGAAGGCATTGGTATTGGTAACTACGGACCATACTGTTGATTTGTGGGGGGACATACATGGACGGCGGCGAATGGATTTTCACTGGATGGAGGATGGGGGATGGAAGCAATTCTCCATGTTGATAGAGGACAATTATAGCCTCAAACACGGAGAAATATTTGCCATGCCGATTACACTGTGAACTGATTCATGTCGTTACGATAACCATTTGTTGATTTGGTTTGGGGCATTCTGGTCGATATCTTACATTCTTGAGACGATGAAACTACGACTGGAGATGCCTCTGTTACCGTCAAAGCTCTTCTATTAGCGACACCACTAAATACATGACTACGCACATACACACTTTTGGAGCCTAGGAGTTTCTGATATGGCAATGGTAGTTCAGTGAAGCACCTTTTAGAATTATGTACCGCAGCAAGACTATGGATATCGTGCGATTATGAATATTTTGTCCAGTCCAAGTTTATACATAATTTCTACGTACCTAGAGTACCTAGCTGCCTAGTAGCAATCAAAGCAAGCTCTTTGAGTTCATATCGGCAGTACTCACAGTCCAGGTGTCAAAAGGGGTTGTTGTTACGTAATCCGTGAGATAAAGCAGTTAATAATCACGTGCCTCCGCCCAAATTTCGCGCCACAAGAAACGCGATCGCGTGACTTGAGAGTCTACGACATCAATCCGAGACACATCCTTTTAGGCAATAAGAAGATCGAGTGCTTTCCGACTTTAGCACTTCTATTCTAATGCATCTCGATTACAAGTAAGATGCCTACTCTTAAGGCTGCCACGGTCTCAAACAGAGTCATCAAGCGGAAAAGGAAGAGACAAAATGCCGAAGACGATGAAGGAGGTAATCCTTCAGAGGATTCAGAAGGGGTTCTAGGAAGCTTAAAGACTTCGAAATCCGAGAATAACATGGTACCCCAGAGACAGAAAAAGAAGAAATCAGAAGTCGAATGTCGCATCGAGTGGCCACAGATGTTCAAGGAATTAGACAAGACCCATCGAGCCTTGAACTTGGTTTTTACTTTCTGCTCCACACGCAAGCACCTAGTAACCACTTTCGACACAATTCGGTCTGCAGTCGAGTCGAATACGAAGCACCAGTTGACCATTGAGGATATTGCAGCTATTGTGGCCTTGCGGCCAGAGGGCATCAACTTTACTTACATGGATGAAGTGATGCTACAGACTGACATCAAGGGGGCTGAAAGAGACTCGACATTCAAGTCAGGTAGATCAAAGGACATCACTGTTCAAGGTCCTGCACCCGATGCTTCCGTCGGCGGATTTACTGGCTTGGATGAACTTGGGAGCCGTCATCCTGATGATTTGCCGCTAAGTGGTAAAGAGGTTTTATATTTCGAGTTTGTCGATGGCGACCTCAAAAGACAAGTTAAAAGCAAAAAGACGGGAGAACCCACCAATCCGAACAGGAGACTCCGAGATGAGGATTTGAAAATGCCCGTTTACAGCCAAAAACAACTAACAACGCTGATTGAGAAGCGAAATCAAAAATTCACGAATGCGGTTAGCTCCTATATAAATCGCTGCGTAGAGGAAAACTTCGACCCCGAAGTGATGCTTCGTCAAGAGGCCGAAGCGTATATTCCGGTTCCTACTGAGCCCGAAACCACTACCCCCAAGCCTGAACTAAGCACCATACCACAGTCAATACCCGAGGAGAGAAAGAGCATACCCGAAATCATTCAGGAAATCAAGGACAGTCCATGGTATATCAATCAAATCGTACCAGATGGACACCGCGTATTTGAAGCACAAGAACCTGTTTTCGGCGAGCTCGATTTTCTGGTAAGCCAGGATATGGTGAATGCGTTATACAATGCAAAAGGTATCACTCAGTTTTATGCCCACCAAGTAGAAGCTATCAACAATCTTCATGCGGGCCATCATGTTGTGGTTTCGACCTCCACAAGCTCCGGTAAATCCCTTATTTATCAATTACCTGTTTTACACGCGTTAGAACAAGACGTAAATAGCCGAGCTATATACATTTTCCCAACCAAGGCCTTAGCCCAGGACCAGAAGAAGAGCTTAAAGGACATGCTCAGGTACTTCACAGCGCTGGAAAATGTGCTCGTTGAGACATTTGATGGGGATACGCCAATGCATGACAGAAATCAGATTCGCGATGAGGCTCGGATCATATTTACAAATCCTGATATGCTCCATCTTACGATTCTTCCTCAGGAGGATAGATGGCGGACCTTTCTCAAACACTTGCGCTATGTTGTCGGTATGTATACTACCTTTTCAATGCATTGGTTTGATAATTAATCAGTGGCTAGTTGACGAATTGCACTACTATAACGGCTTGATGGGGTCACATGTTGCATTCATCATGAGGCGGCTTCGACGTATATGTGCCGCTGTTGGTAACCGGAAAGTCAAGTTTATATCGTGCTCTGCCACTGTGGCAAACCCACGAGAGCATTTCAAGACGATCTTCGGGATCGATGACGTGCATTTAGTCGACTTCGATGGATCCCCGTCTGGGCGAAAGGAATTTCTCTGTTGGAACACACCTTACAAGGATCCTAGCGATCCGACAAGTGGTCGCGGAAATGCTATAGCCGAATGCGCTCGTTTGTTTTGTCAGCTTATCTTACGCGGCGCCCGTGTAATAGCGTTCTGTCGAGTGAGGAAGCAGTGCGAAGAGCTTGTGACGGCAGCTAAATCCGAATTGGAATCGTTAGGCCGCCCAGAATGTATGGCTCGTATTATGGGTTACCGAGGCGGATATACAGCGCAAGACCGTCGGAGAATCGAGAATGAAATGTTCGAGGGAAAGCTCATGGGGATCATTGCTACCACTGCTCTCGAACTGGGCGTAGACATTGGTACTCTGGACTGTGTTATAACGCTAGGGTTTCCGTACACTATTGCAAACCTGAGACAACAAAGTGGGAGAGCTGGAAGGAGAAATAAAGATTCGCTATCTGTGCTTGTTGGAGATTGCTTCCCCACCGACCAGCACTATATGCAGAACCCCGACGAGCTTTTCACCAAGCCTAATTGCGAGCTTCAAGTCGATTTGAATAATATGCTCGTGTTAGAAGGTCACATTCAGTGTGCGGCATACGAGATGCCGATCAAGCATATCGAGGATGCTACGTACTTCGGCAAAGATCTCGCAAAGATTGCAGAAGAGCGCCTAATCAAAGATGACCTCGGTTATTACCATTGCCATGACAGGTTTAGACCGATTCCGTCTAGATTTGTGGCAATTAGAGACACGGAAGATGAGCACTTTGCGATTGTGGACATATCACATGGGAAGAACATCGTACTCGAGGAATTAGAAGCATCGAGGGCCTTTTTTACCATATATGACGGCGCTATCTTCTTACACCAGGGCAACTCATATTTAGTGCGCGACTTTCAACCCGAAAGAAAAATTGCAAAGGTAGAGAAGGTTATGGTGGAATGGACTACGCAACAACGAGACTTCACCGATGTTGACCCTATAGAAACAGAAGCCATATGCCAAATCTCCGGGTCCCTCTCACGCGCTTTTCATGGTTCGATACGTATCACGGAATGTGTATTTGGCTATTTCAAAGTCGACAAGAAACGTCGTATCCTCGATGCCGTTCAAGTTGATAACCCTCCAATAATTCGATATAGTAAAGGGATGTGGTTAGATGTCCCGAAGTTAGCCCTCGAGATCCTCGTCGAACGCCGTCTCCACGTTGCCGGTGCTATACACGCCGCTGAGCATGCCATCATAAGTCTAATGCCCAATTTCGTCATGAGCTTGCCCGGCGATGTTCGGACTGAGTGTAAATCTGGGCTCAAGGAGTTTGCAAGGAAGGAAACTTCGAGGAAGCGGCCTGCTCGGTTGACGTTCTACGATGCGAAGGGCGGCGCCAACGGATCTGGCATCAGCACGAAGGCGTTCGAGTTCATCGACTTGCTCCTCGTCCAAGCTCTGGAGCGAGTTCAGCATTGTCATTGTCAGACGGGGTGCCCGGAATGCGTATGCTCAGAGTTTTGCAAGGAGGGTAATGAGGTGATGAGCAAAGCTGGAAGCCAAGTCATTATTAAAACGTTGTTAAATATGGAAATCGACATTGATGCTCTCCCTATGGGACCGGAAGATATGAGCCCAGCATTGATTGAGACAGTAGTCTTGGCAAAGCCCGTGCCCTCACGAGGACGAAGATCTGGCGGATCTGGCGATGTTGAGACCAAGCCAGAGGAGGAGAAAGATCAAGATGTCATTGTTGTAGAATAGGTTGAGGGTGGATGAATAAGGATACACAATTTCATACACCCCCTTTTTTTCGATTCTGTGGTCGTCCCATCTCCTGACGTAGGCAGACTTAAGCAAAAAGCTTTCTAGGAAAAGACAATAGTCCATGAATGAACAAGACTGTTTCGGAGTATCAACTATAGGAACACGCTAATGAAACCAATATTTAATACTAGGCTAGCACGATATCAAAACGTAAGATGGGCAGATGGTTGTACAGGAATTTGAATGAATTTTTGTCTTTGTGCTGCCTATGTAACGAAGTACACCAATGGAAACTACGCCCTCAATTTGTTTGCTCGGTCTGTTTCTCGGCACCGGGGATTCTCATTATTTCACTCATCGAATCCGAATTTTATTCTTGTCGTCCTGTATGCTCTTCGACCTACGACGAAGCAGTTGCATTTTTAGGTATGTGTTCAACTTCGAACATGATCAGGGGGTAGGTACTTTATACTAATGACAGACGAACAGCCCCTATACTTACTACCTACGTCCCAGACTCTTCGGCAGTCAAACGAGCAAGTCTTAAAGCCGTAGATAGATTTTAGAAAATCAGCAAGATGAGACCTTACACTTTCATTGTCTTACTCTCTCCTTGCGTCGCACTCGTCTCGCCTCCCTCCAAACCAGGGGCTATCACAAAAGCCCTCCTTGAACTACCTCATCGAGCTGTCAACTTCTCCTCCCAGTCCCTAAAGATGCGAGACGAGATCGACGACTGGAACGACGAAAACATTGAGAACCGCATCGCAGCTGTACGTTGTCTAACGAGAATCTTTCACCCCCTTAACTCCTTTGTTCAAGGAAACATATAACTCACTCTCGTTCTACAGTGGTACCTGTGTCCGCAGCCACGAACGCTGTATACCATCTTCAACGCTATGGCGGTGTGGCAGGCTTTCCAGCGGGGCGTCTGGTACACGCAGTACCCCAACGAAGACCGACCGCGCTGGGGCGGCATCGAGTACCCGCACCCGTTCCGCTACCACGCGCCGCACGTGGACCTCGGCCGCGCGGACGGCGACTTGTGGGTGTTTCCGCTGCAGCCGGGTCCGCTGGGCGAGTGGCCCGGCATCGACGGGGCCCCCGTTTCCGGGCCCCCTGGCGACCTTAGAGTGGTGTACGACGAGCACGGCATGTTTGCCGGGGTGGCTGTACTCCTTGCGGGAGATCCGGAGGGAGAGAGGCTGGTTTGGTGCTATCCTATATACCACGACAGAACCAGGGAGGTGGGAGCTACGGCGGAGGGGAACTCTGGGGTGGACGAGGCGTTGCAGGATCAGTATTATGTGAGGCATTTCCTATATGGGTTTGATCCAATAGGTGGATCGCGACCACCGAGTCCTTAGAGCGTTAAGGGGGTTGATTGTAGGAAGTGATTGGGCGTGAGACATAGCCTAGAAGGGGGCTGAGGCTAGTAGAAAGGTATGGCCTCCCAAGATCGACGTTTTCCTCGAAGTTTTTAGGCCATGATACAATATATCATAAGTGCTCAAATCCATAACGATACTCAAAACCCAACCTATATTTAAAAGTACGGAGATTTCCGTATCTTACGTCGATGGTGATAAACTAATTTCTTGAATGTCTAGAAAACAATGCCTGCGCCCCTATCCTATAATGCAACCCCAATGTGCCCACCGCGCAATATGTACAAACAGATAAACTCCTAGGTATGACATATCTACAACCCGCCATAGAAAACAAGTATATACACCATCTAAACAAATCCCTTTAGACATTACTCCACTGCTCCGTCGTCCATATCATCTCCGGCCCAGCCACAGCCGCCGTCTCGATATCTCGAGCCTTGAGGCCCTCCGCCGTCGTCAGCACCATCCACACGTAACCCGACAAGCCCGCAGGTACCGCCGCCGTCCCGTTAGCACCCACAGGGGTGTACTGGACACCGCCCCACGCGCCGATCCACGCTACCCAGTGGTCCCCCGGACTCGTAGCCGGGACCTCGACGGCGACGCCGAGCAGGCGGCCGCTGCTAGGATCCACGGTCTTGCCGGACACGGCGAGCGAGGGGTACACTGTGCCGAGCCCCTCCCTGCCGTCGCCGCAGCTGTCGGGCACGACGTACCTGCCCGCGATGTACGAGGACGCGAGGCGGTGCGGCACGAGCGCCTCCCGCGGCGCCGTGGCCGCGTAGTGGCTCTGCATCATGTTGAGCACGGCCGCCATGCGGGCCTGCGACCCCAGCTCCGCCGCCATCGCCGGGACCGCCCAGCTGTCGTTCTGCGCGGCCAGCGCCACGGCGTCGACCTTGGCGCCGATGGATAGCGCCAGGATGGTCTGGATGTCCTGCAGCCAGCCGTCGACGTTGCCGGTTGAGATGTTGTACTGGCAGGCGCCCGCCGTCGGCTTCGAGTAGTGCTGCAGGGAGTCGGAGTACGTCTTGCGGTGGATGAGGGCCTGCGCTGCGAGCGTGCCCATCGTGCGCGTGATGGAGAGGGGGTAGACTCCCGCCCATTGCCCCGAGTCTAGTCGCGTGTAGCCTTCGAGCAGGAAGGCGACGAGGGCGTTGCTGATGTACTGTAGCGCTTGTAGAAGCTCGACGGCTTCGTCGGAGATGGATGGAGCCCAGCCGTAGTCGGCTGGCTGGTTGCCGCCTGCCATGCCCCCTACATAGGGCGAGTAGTTGCTGCCAGGGGGTGGGATATTTCCAACTAAAGAGGGGTCCAAACTAGTTATGTTGAGGACATCGCCTCCTACATCCGGGATGATCGTGCCGTTTACTTTCAGCGTTCCCACAAGCGGCGTATCAGGTGGTATCGTGCTCGGCGGCGCCTTTGCCGCGAGTGCTGCAAAGGCTCCAAAGGTCTTGTCGCCTTGAGCTGGTGCGTTTATCGAACCGACCATACCAGCTTGGCAGTGAGTCTTCGTAGTCTGGGCGCAATAAAACCAGATGGGGTTGGCATCCTTGACCATGACCTCGAATGTTACCCCTGACGACGTTTGCTGAGTGGGGAAGAAAGGGGCTGCGAACCCGCCTCCGTCGAGGGGTTGACAGGGCTTGTCGAAGGATGATTGTACGATTGAATGATTCTACTTTTTATTAGTTGAATAAAAATATGTGTATGTCAGATTGCCAACTTACTGCTGGGTTGTAGCCAAATTCAAGCACTGTTCCAACTAGCTCAGTTACATTATTCGGGTTAAACACCAGGTTTCCGTTAAACCCGACATCGATATGAAGTTTCCGCAGACCGCCAACAGGTAGAGTCCCTACCGGCGGGGTGCTTGGTGTAGCAGCCTTTTGTGCATTGGCCTTGTATGCGTCAAAAGTATTTCCTGTATATGGCCTAGGAGCATGTTAGGACGATTCTGATGATATCTACTTGTATGGGCATGACTGACGCATTGATGGAGTGCACCATTCCGCTTTGGCAATGATTCCCATTTGTTTGAGGGCTAATGAGCTTGGTTAGTAGTTGTGAGTTAATCTAAAGTCCCTTGGCAAGCTCACCAATAGAACCACAGTGGCTTTGTGTCATTAACAGTAATGGTGAAGGTCGTTGGAGCCTCCACGTCGGAAGAGTTGTTAGGAGTGAAGCCTGAGAAAATCCCGTTCTCTTGTAACTGGCACGGAGTAGAAAAGGCAGACTGCGCGACGGCATGATTCTAATGTCTTATGTTAGCCTAGTGCCATGGTAAGCTTATCAAGTTATCCATGCTTGCCTTTGCAAAGAATCGATATGTGACTGTGTCGCCGGGTTGGGCAGCCAATGTCTCTGGATCGAACTTCAGTTGACCTCCTTTACCGACTGTGACATCGTAATGAGTAGCATTCACGAGAGTTGCGAAGGCCGCTAGCCCAAAGGCAGTGTAAGAAGGGTTAAACCACGAGAACATCTTCTTAATAGAATAAATTACTTGGTAGGAGTAGATATGTCGCGATTAAAGATTGTTAGAAGAACTCAAATGGAGAACGAGGCATCTTATTAAATCCCAGGGCAATGGTAAGATCAAGTTCTTACATATTATATCCTCTAAGCTCAAAGATTATACTTAGAAAGGTGTTGACATATCCAAGGCCCCAAGTCATATACTAAAGTCGTAAATGGTGTAAGTTGATTGGTTACCGCCGTTGAATTCTATTTATGGATAACTAGCCCTATGCACTCAAGTGAGATCTGGGCTGTCCTATAGTCGAGCGCCAACACATGTAAGGGGGTCATCGGATAAAATCGAAACCGGTACCCAATATCCAGAGGATACTCTATCTTTTGCAATTGTATTCTCGTCGAAACGCGGGGAGCAAGGCGTGTTATTTTCGGCTACACTGCTTCCGGGTAACTGCGCCACTTCTTTGGCCAGGTCACTCAGCACGGAATGAATAGGTTCCATGGTGGCGCCAGCAAGTTCTCACCAACGATTTCAAGCGATAAATCAAGTATATTGGCATAGTAAATCCGGAATTGAGATGACCCTGTTTATGTTGTGTACCTATGAAGCTCAGCAGAAGATTGGTGGCAGGGTTGGCCTCAGGGCACACGACATTCTAGAATATCGCGGCAGAGCGACCATAAGCGCTTAGCTCGTTTAAGGTGTTCGTTAAGCTGGTAAGGCTGGCCCAAGCCGCCTGGATGTGACCTATCCGTTTAGAAAATAGATCTATGCATGACCGTTGTAACGAATCGACCAATAGTAACCCCTGTCTGCTTCTATAAGCGTCAGGGACTCCTCAAGTTGGGTAGGGCGATATCATGAGGTTAGCATGGCTTTATTACTTCGACAATATCACAAATACCAAAATTTTAGAAAGACTTACATGATAAACTTCTTTTCTCTGTGGAACGCGAGACTTTCCAGATCTATTACCCCTATAGCTGTTGACTAAGATTCGACATCATGTCGGCGCGCAAGTCCTCTCTAGCTTACTTTATCTTTGCATTTTTGTTTTCACTCTTCTCGCTAATTTTTATACTCATTATCATCCTTTCTGGAGTAGGCGGGCATGTATTGGCCGAGTATTTGACAGTATGATAATCACCACCGCCATGAAATTTATGCTAACTGGCCTAGGTCGATACGACAAACCTCGATATTCCCACAAAACTAGGCGCATCGGTATTCTTGAGAGATTTGTCCACGTTAGGGGGTCAAGATTTGGTCGGCACAGATACGAATGCCAAATCTTTAGGACTCTCACAGACATATAGCCTTAACCTTCTGACGGCTTGCTCTGAGGAACACGGTTCGACAATATGCAGTACGCCAAAAGTTGGGTTCAGGTTTGATCCCAGTTCGGATCTTCGTCTGGATGGCACCTCGATCCAGGGGACATTCTCCTCGGCGTATTCTGATGAACTTCAAACATATGGAAAGGTTTCGACGTTTCTTGGTGCTGGCTACATTCTCGGAGCTCTCTTTACTGTTTCATCATGCCTCTCCCTAATCATATCGCGATTCTTCCCTGAAACAATCTTTGTTAGCCTTTTTTCTTCAAGTCTTGCTTTTCTCTTCCTTCTTGCGTCGGCTATCGCTTCAATTGTGGCGTTTAATAGGTTGGAGAATACATTTAATGGCGCATTGGGGTCCTCGGGAGTTCAGACTAAGATCAGTTCTAAGATGGTCGGCCTCGGATTTGGAGCTGTTGGCGTAACTCTGATTTCAATTGTCTTCATCTTGTTACTGTTGAGGGGGTCGCGCAAACAGGGACAACAAGACGGTTTCCACAGCAAAAGTGTGCTTCCTGATGAATCAACACCAAAACTTGGTCTTACTCGGGTAACAACTTGGAGCCGTCGCGGATATATGCAAGTCGAGAAACATAAACCTGTTATCCGTAGCCACAGCAACTCTCCCGAGAGTGACAGGCGAGGCCTTATCGCAACTGCGGAGGATGACTTCTCACATGAGAACCCCAGTGGTTTCGCGTTGGGGCCGATGGAGAAGTACGATCATTCTAGTAGAGACCCGAGCGTCACCTACGATCCTAATGCCAAACCCGCGTATGGATCTGAAGTGGTTACAAAGTATGATCCGCAACACAACTATTTTTGAATCTTGTTATTGTATGAAAGGAAATCGGGATGCTTACGAGATGGAGGGGATGTAGCAGTGTGGACATTTATATTCAGACAGCGTTGTCGACTAACTGATGGGCGACGATGAGGTCTGCGATGGGTAGTTTGAAAGGATCAAAGATAGAAAAGGCGCTAAGAATTTTATGAGAGCTGTACTGTCAATGGGGTATTTCTACTGATAGGCCGTGATAGGGTTAGCTGCTATCGGTTACCGTCAGATTAGGTGACGGTGCCGTCGAGATAGGCGTTCTCGTGCACGTGGCGGCATCTATACCGTATGAAGTCTAGGTGGTCGTCTTAGTCCTTGGCCCTAAGGCATCACGTAAAATTCACGAACTACCGAGCTTGAACTCATCGCGATCATGTAGAAGACTAGTGTCTTGATTCTAACTAGGGCCACCCTGCAATACTCCCCAGTGTTTGTCAAATACCGAAACCTGCTAACGCCTTACAAACCCCGAAAGCATCTCTCATCCCGTCCTTCCCTCAGATCCCGAGCGATTAACGTGCGCTAATGTGGACCGAAATCGAGTAGGCAAAGTACGCCACAGAAGATTAGCGCGGCGATGGAGACCACAGCCAAGGAACACATCCTCTCGTTATAGTTGAAGGGCGCTGTCCAAACCGGAATGGGGCCGGGAATCGCGGCGCTTCCGTACCCGTAGAGGGCCTCGTCAGTTGGGTTCATCCCTAAGAGAGCCTGATACTCCTGCGCCGAGCCCAATGAATCTGCACTTCGCGATCGAGACTAGTCTGATGTTAGCGCTTGTCAACAATATATTCATGAATTATTCTTATGGCATACGTATCGAATGGGAGACAAGCCGCGGATGCTGTGATTCGTGTTGAGGATAGTCCGGCTGCGTGAGGAATTCAATGACACCTGTCGAGGACGATGGATGACTGTGCTGTATCCATTACTATCGGTTGAAGCCACCATAGTACTTGAACCGTCTGAGATTATGCGCATGTCGATGACATGCTCGCCAGGAAGAGAACTGTGACTTGCACCACGGTTACGTGCGGACACAGGAGTTGCTGTACCCTCAGGGAAGGGTACAGAGAATGGTTGATGATCGGTCGGGCTAATGATCGTCAGGGGCTGGGTAGGGGTTTCCGGAGTACTTGGGCGATGGCTGTTATCGTTTCCAGGAGTATTCTCAGGCAAAAAGACACGACTGCCCTCTGTACGTGTCGGGGAGAGGGGGCTCGACACCGGAATCCAAGTGTTCATGTGACCTAGCACAGGGCTCAGAGGTCGAGGCAAAGAAATTTCCGTGCTCATTAGTCGCTGGAAAATGGGGGTTCGAAGTTTACCCTTCACGTTAGGATTAGCCTGAGGCGAGTCAACAACACGCTGAAAGCTGAGGTTTTCGCCATTGTTGATATCAATGCTTCCAGTAGTGCCATTCACATGAATCGGATTAACAGTGGGCTCGTTGTTGATATTGTTAGATGTAGTAGCCGGTTGGAGACCGAAGCTCCCTCCACGGGTAGGGGTGAGGATTGGTTGATTGTCGACACGATCATTATTCGTGGTGATGCTCTCTTTTGCGGTAGGGCTGGAGGAGCCCGAGTGGGTGAATGGGGAAGACATTGTGACCCTTTTGGAATATATTGATTAGACTTGGACGAAACGAAGTGTCGACGAGTATTGCCATGAAGGGATGAAATGGGGCCTTACTTTGTGAACGGAATTGGTGGGCGATGGTTGATGGAAAGAGTGAAGTTGACGGAGGGAAAAATCGAAACAGAAAAAAATGGGAGTTCAGAAATGTTAAGTGAGTTCACATAATACCAGGTAGGCTTGGTGACAGTACTACCAAAGTGCGATATGATTGTTTATTTATATTTCAACATGAACTACAAAGATACATTATATTCTACATATATACATCGATTCATGAGTTACGTATTCCCGCGAGGTGGCCCAAGTGCTCTGCCATGTACATTGTTGTTACTTTCTTTTCAACAGTAGTTTCCTTCCCTCATCATTGTACAACAATACTTTCGTGCTGGGCCTTTTCTCCTGTCCCGTGGTATCACGAGCTGAATTCATATATCTTTCACTTGTTCTGTCTTAGACGGCCTATATCAGTCCTTGAAGACTGGCATAAATCTCTGTTTAGTCACGGAAACATGATATTTCTTGTCGTTGTCCATTGTTCATTTTTTTCGGTGGAATCAGTCTAAACGGATTATTTTGGACGTAGTAAATTATAGATTTACAGCAGTTGAAATATTTAAAACGGTGTTTCTTTTATTATTCTTCATTTAGTTTCAAATAAACAGTTGTATGTGCTTAAACTTGACGATATGTATTTCATGTTCTAGTGTTGTTAAGACGCCGTATTGGACCTGTCTTCTTTATCAGAGCTATCCAATTCCGAACAAAGTGGGCCAAGACGGCCGGCGCTGGAGTCGGTAGTCGTGAGCCAGATCCGTAGAATCAAATTAAGTATCACGAGGTCATGTGGTCGAGACTTGAAAGGGCAGATTAGCCCTAATTAATCGTCGGGTTGTTGTACAATACATTAGTTATCCTGGAACTCTGGTAATATACTGGTGTCGAAACTGGTTCACGAGGTACTTGGTTATCGTGCAATTATATACGTTGTAAATCTATGCAAGGCAAAGGATACATGTATGCACTTCATATCACTTCAGCAAATATCGACCTGTGGCTCGAAACTCTACATCAAGATTCTGAATTGAAATAAGCATATCCCATATCTTATATCGTAACTACCTACTAGTTATGTATATACTGACTTTTCATGTCGGCAAAATTCGTTGAGTCCTGGTCATTGAGTAACCCTATCGCATTGATCCAAAGAGAGGAGAAGCATTAAACCGATATCCATATAACGATTGCACCATATAGCATTGCCTCCAACATCGAGAAAAGACCCATAACCCCTTGCGAAAAAATCATGTAACTCATGTCAGAATCCCAACGCTAAATCAACCTTATCCCGAATTTGATCTGCACAAGAGTTAGTTACTATCCATCTGCGTTTAAGATATTCAAGATATGAAATTTACCTCTCATCCCACCCAAGGCTTCGAAAGCCGTCGCATAGTTTTCAAGTGTCACCAATATAGACACCAACCCTTGCTGGAGGCGGTCACGGAGATTGTCGACAAGAGGGCCGGCTTCACCAGTTGAGGTGGGATACATCGTCTCAGTTCTATCCTTAACCATAAGCAATGCGTAGCTGCACTGCATCGCACAGCAAGCGAATGATGGCATCGTTCTCGGCGTGATCAATTGAGAGCTAGGCCCTAATAAGCATGGCGCATCGCAAAGTAAGCCTGTGGGATTCGGATATGGCAGGGAATCGAATGCCTGGGCGATGTTCAGGGCAGACTTCAAGCATATTTTTGATGAATGATGCGTGGTAAAGGGGTATGCAACAACCGGTGTGGGTTGATAGGTGAAGCCACAACAGTCTGCATTGGGTGTGGATCTGTTAGAAAGCGTAGGTGATACAGATCCGCCGGATGGACTTGAGTGGACGGACGGCGTGCTGCTCATGGTAGTGCAGCATGATTGAAGTTGGACTACATCCGGGCTGTCAGCAACGTCGTTTTCTTTTGTGCTTTTAAGATCACAGTGTTTCCCCGAAAACACGGCAAGGTCGAAGAAAGCGCAATAACGATGGACCTTGATTCGAGCACTGCACACATAGACGTTAGCTCATGGTAGGTCGACATTCTAACCAGGGGCGTACCTGTTCAATTTGATGCGCGAAATGCATCGCAATGATTGTGATAGAACCGACTCCCGCTTGTCGACTGGCTGTGTCAATGGACAGTTCAATATCCATGACTCAGACTTGATAATCAGGGGTTCTAGAAGACGCTCCAATTCTCTCATTCTGTTGAATATACGGGTCATGTCCGATTGTTCCTTTCTAGCCTTATTGAAATCGATGACAAATTGGGTAGCCGCCAGGATAGCTTGTTGGGCTTGGACGAACAACGGCCATACCTATTTACTTCAAGGTCAGAGGAGAAATCAAAGGCGTAACTTTGGCACGCAACATACCTCTGGGTCGGCTTTGACTGTAGGGTACTTGGCGGTGAAGCTAGACGCGAAGACCTCAAATGTCGGGGGCTGGTAAGTATTAGCGACCACTCAAGCATTCACTCGTCGAGATACTACGTGGACATACTGTATTGCTAACAATTGACCCCTGGCAGACGCAAATGTACGTCATCCACCACGCGCGGCGTCTTGCTTCTGAATACTCATCCTCCACATCGTTGTGCGTGTGGAGCATTAAGGACATAGCAGACACCAGGGCTGCTCCAACCCTAGCTCGCATCTTCTTCAAGTTTCCACGCTGAGCGTATTCATAGACGCTTAGAAGGTCGAGAGCGATGATGCTTTCCAACTCTAGAGGGACTTGAGAATGGAACTTTTCTCGGAAAATCTCCTCATCAGAATCATCCAAGGCTTTCGGGGGCTCGACAGAGGACTCTGGCCTTTCTGCCTCGACCTCAATACTCTCCAGGGCCGCCTTTGCAAGGAATTGCGAGTATGTGCGTCTCCAGCGAATTGACTCTTGGTCAAGCGGGTTGGGATCCTGAGGGCATGGTATGAGAGCCAAGATGGCAGAGACAGCTAGAGCAATAGCTGAAGATGGTTCCTCAAACTGATCTCTCTGGTTCTCGAGAAGAGGAAAGACTTCGTCATTCACTGGCGCCGTTTCCGGCGGCGGCAGGATAGGGAAATAAGGATGAATCCAGATATAATACGCGTTCAATCTTAAGCTTGGTCAGCCGAGGATCTTGAAGAGTTACGAGAACACATACATGGCTCTATCATTTCCTCCATAGGTCCTGACCATTGGGACCTTGACACTAGGAGTGGTATTGGCAAAACCATCCTGGAATAAATTGTCATAGATAGCATCGCTGTCTCTCCAGATATCATTCAAGGGCTTGAGGCCGGCACCGGGTTCTATGTAGCTCTCGATGAGAAGTGCTATGTTCTGGTTAATATCTGGCATGTGTCCAGATCGGTTTGGCAACTCACTATCCTGTGGAAATTCTTCTTGTCGAGTAGGAAGCGAGATGGCCAAGTCTTGATAGTCTGACAGCGGTCGGGCTTTCTTGCGAATGCGAGGCCCTCCTCGTCTACTAGGTTTATACACGCACTCGCGATCTTTAGTCACACACTGAAGTAGGTTGGTTAGTTAATTGGATACTTTTACTCTTCTCTAGCGTGTTTCCCCTTTCCTTTCCTATTTTCTCTTCTCTTTTTCAAGGGGGAGGTTTCTTTTCTTTTCTTTACGCTAGGAAGATACAAACTAAGAAGAAAAAAAGCTTCAGGTTATGCGTACACTTGCGCACGGATGCTCTCCATTACATCTCGTCCTCGATGCGCGGCTTCAAATAATGGTTAGCCGATAATGGTATCTCGATGAAGGTTGGGAGACGGGAGACGGGAGACTAGGAAAATTGAGGCGAATGGCGTAATCTTGGGCGCTGCGACGTACCAAGATAGACAGGCGTTCTTCACAGGAGGGATCGAAAATTTCTTCCTAGGCGCGGGCGCCTGAGTGGCCAATCTCTGTACCCCATTCTGCCCATTCTGGCCATCTCCCTCAGACATCGTCATTGTTTTCGGCCTAGCCCCGAGTTGACTTATAAGAAAGGAAAAAAATTATGGCAGGCTCTCGGGTGGTTAGGTAATTGAATCCTTAAGTCAAGGTGGAAACAGGGGATAGTGTCCGCGGACAGCCTTCTTGGTAATGAGTTGGTAGTGACTGTGGAGATTGTTCGAACGAGAGCGAAAGAGAAGACATCCGATTGAACCGATCATGCGGATTTATCTACCTATCCCTTTCTAAATTCAGCTGAGAGCGGGGTAATGACAACTCTCCAGTAAACTTTTAAAGATTGGGATGAGACCACGATTTTTTTTAGTCTAGACTTTGAGAAGGAAAAAGGAAAATCTTCTGGTTTAGGTATGATGCGGTTCCGACGGGGGGGGTTTTATGAAGTAGTGAAGGGGTGGAAGGCGTCAAATTGCTTGGTAGCCACTTCGGCCAGTCAGAACTGGGGTACCAAGGATCATGAGACATTTGCATGGAACATTTCCCGATAAGATCTATCATCTTTCGATACTTAGCTTCATTGATACTTAGGTACCTACTACCTACACGTACGAATGTACGCTACGGTAGGTGTGGGTGGCAGTGCCACCGTGGTTCATGGGTAACTCTTGCTGTAGAAAATGACCCTCAACATTGTCCTTAATACAAAAAGAGGTAACCACCACCCGGCCATTGGAAATAAATCAATCAATCAATCAATACCTACCTACAGGTATGTACATAATAAAAATCTAATCTATCTACACTACCCTAAGCAGGTAACTAGTCACGATAAAAACAGATACTTTCCGTTAGCGCCTACGATATCCGTCAAGTCGGATCCGCTAACCTTTACTAACAAACCCACCAAGGAACCTCGGGATCCACAGCTATGAGAGTAGGTAGGTAGCTCGGTACCTAGTCCGACCCCTTTTGATAAGACCATCAACTTCCACTACCTAAATATGAGGTAGGTACAGTAACCACACAATCGATTCTTGAGGTTGATCGCTGCTTAACATGCTTAGATTTATCGCCGTAGTCCACTCCCCTTGCGCTGACCAGCTTTGCCCCGACAGCCCGATTACATATTCCTCCCCCCTCTCTTCCGTACCCGAGATCCATCCCGGTTTCGACCAAATCTGCCCTGTGAGTAAGCCACGGACCCCCTTCATTGGATAATCGGTAACACGTCATTCCTGACGATTCTCGTACGTTTCGCGGATATAAAAAATCTAATCGAAGGATCAATGTCAGCGACGAGATAGAGGCGTCGATGACTTCCGCTGTGGCGCACATAATGTATGTACGTATAATCCACTCACTACTGTTATCTTAATCATCAACCCACCAAGAGGGTGCAATAAAAAGGCCAATCAGAAAGGTCGACGATGAATTGAAGGTAGGAGAATCACACTCCAATTACCCAGGTAGCTTTGAGTCTTTCCATCTCTCGTGTTTATCCATTGTGTGTATTATTAAATAATCAAGATTCTTAAAGAAGAAAAATAGCAACAAGATCCCAGATGTTCCTCGTATAGACTACATACTTCATGTATATTGCCTCCCCTATCATCTTACCACGACTCTGTAGCTTGCGTGGCCAATGTCTGGTTCAAGATTGCAGTTGTTCAGGCAAGAAAATACAAGAGAAAGCCCCTATTTCAACTAGAGAGGTTGGATAACCAACAATGCTGTGCCACTTGGTGGATAAACCGGAACTGAAGATGAACTCCATGGGCCATCCATTAGGTAAATTATGACCAACATATAGACATTGTGCCGCAGTCATACATTACGTAGTCAAAATTCTCTCTAGCGACCCCTTACGGCATCGCCCTCCCTAATCGACGACATTCTCCAGGGGTATGCATCAGCCAGTGGGCTCACGGGCTCCACAGCATCGGCATAAAACGTAGACTCAGGACTAACCGCCCTCACATCTCCGGATGAGGAATGTAAACTTCCGATTGTCTGTGTTCTTCTCGGGCGCCCGCCCATCGTCTCGATCGAGCCAGCATACGGTGTTGTATGTGTGCTTGATTTTGGCGTCAATCTTCGAGGTGCAGGGGCAGGGGTTCGCGACTGTTGAGCTGCGAGGTAGTCCTCAAGCTCCATGTTAGCTAATGAGGGTCTGCTATGTTTATGAGTCGGCTGAGGGCATGCTATAGATGGTGTTGCTGACGGATATATAGCGTCATTGGCGGGCATCCCGAGCATCACGGCCGCGTTTCCAGCTGGGTTTAGCTGCTTGCTGCCAGTTGATACAGACTCATCCTCGAAGGGCCACATTGACCTCTCCTGGCCACTATTCATGCCATGATGCTGCTCGCCATTTTCATGTTTTTTCACTCCGAATAACCGAGGCAGCAGTTTGTGAAAGGCAGGCGTCACCGCTAACAGGGAAGTCTGTATCCAAAGGACCATGGAGGCTTCGATCGCTATCATTCCGAAATGGAATATCTTCTTCTTGGCGTCTGACGGCGTAGAGACAGAGCTTGCAGCGAGGAGCACGATCCAAGCAGATGTAATAAGAACCTCAGGGATGGCAAGCCACACCGACCAGCGGTGTCTCAGATAGAGCGAGAGGATACTGAACACGCAGGAAAGAAAACCCACGGCACTCGCTAAAAGAATGAGCCATAGCGTAGGGGTCGATAATGTGAATACATATAATATCAACGTCATGGCACTGGCGAAAAACTGCGATGAACGGATAATAGTGATGAGAGTGTTGCTGTCATAACCGGATGGGTTTCTTTTCCCGTTGACAGTTGAGTCGATGGTCCAAGCCGTGTCTCTGGGGCTTTTAAACCAACCGTCTCTTGACTTAAGGCCAAGGCAACATCCCCTCCGACCCTTTTGCGGCCTTTGATGGGAAAGGTCCATTGAGAACAGCAAGGGATATTAATAACCCGTGGCTGGTCGCTTTGAAAGCACGCACTAAAAGTATCAGCAGTATGTTTTGCTACTTGACAGTTCAGAGGCTGAAGGAATCTTTACCAAATAAATCTTCCTGGGAGCTCTATTTTTATGTATTTTCGGTTCGTGCTTCTAATCTACAAACAAATATAGCTTTCACTTACGTGTAAAAAAAGGTGACGTGGGATCTGTTTGATTCGGCTACAACACTGCTGTAGCATGCTAAATGGTCAAGGTCAGTACTGTGAATCATATTCGTTAAGGCTATAAAAGTCACATAAAACGGCAAAGTGCAATCATGAATGATTCGAGTAATTAGTTGCAATTGTTTCATGATATTGCCTTAGGTCAAAAGATGGTCCATCCCAACTTGGAGCAGTACATATTTCATTTCTGTTACCTCACGGCTTAGAAAACATACGAAATGATTTTTAAAATAGGTGTAAGTAATGGCAAATGAAAGAGGACATCAACGGATTGATGTGTAAAAAGAATATAAAAAAGGTGAGAAATGAGTAACAAAGTTATACCGTCATCCTATCAACAAGGCATTACCTATCATGTTCTCGTAGTAGGTAACATGATGTAGTTCATCAAATAAACCTTCGTTTATATGATCTCACCTATTAGGAATAGGTACAATTATATCACAAAACATCTCTATTCTTCACATGCAAGCGCTTGCTTAGGTCAGTATGTCTGACATTCCTACAATCTCAGAACTTTGGATATGGAATTCGACGCGACTTTTGTGTTGTACTATAGTTCAGGGCCCGATCTACCATGCCTCCCAACTTATCTTTGCGATATGTTTTTCCTACTTCTTTCGGAAATAGGAAAGCTTTTACAAGGAAGATACGGTGCAAACTAGACGTAGTGGAAGCCGAGCATTCAAATACCTAGGTAAGCGGAATACGTTATTAGCTCCTTCGATAATGTACGCTTTCTGGGACCAGGTCTTGATTCACAAGGGCTGTCGTTTTAATAATGCCAAATACCTAGGTTAGCATAAAGTAAACAACATTAAATGGCTTTATATGTGGTACTAGGTGATATACGTATCTGGGAACCTTAGAGGAACCCCTGAAAAAGTTAAAACAAAAATGCCCCAGTACTAGTATCGCATGAAGAGCAAGAAAAAGCTGTTGGGTTTACCCTTGATGATATCTAGTAGTATGAAGACTTGGACTAGGTTATCTAGTATATAATGCAATGTTGATATATGCAAGATGTATATGACAATGTAAGGGAGTGGGAATAAAGGGGCAACGTTGGTGTTCCCCGTAGGGCCCCTTGAAGAGGCAATATATAATTAACACAGCATTAGCACGATTAGAAGCAAT
This sequence comes from Jackrogersella minutella, assembly GCA_022578535.1. Lineage (NCBI taxonomy): Eukaryota > Fungi > Ascomycota > Sordariomycetes > Xylariales > Hypoxylaceae > Jackrogersella > Jackrogersella minutella. Next base: position 60,992 of record MU388332.1, read on the forward strand.
GATGTTCATGCTGCCTGAACCGAGGGGTTTTGAGCTCCTGTCCCTTCGAGAGAACTACTGACGCAAACCCCATTTATCTGCAACTCGGTGCCTTTATCACCTGCTTTCGCGGTAATGACACTCGCGCCGATGTCGCTCGCGGCGCTGCTCTGCTCTTCGGCAAGGGTGATGAAGCTCTGGCTGTGGGTGATCACGAGCACATATGCCAAGCGCTCCGTCATCCAGTGGCACAGCTTGAGCACGGCGGCTTGGCCAGCCGTGTCCAGACCGTCGAAAGCCTCGTCGACGAGCATGTACCTAGCCCTGTGCGCGCTCCTTGCCTCGCTCATGATGAACAGCGCGAAGAACAGCGCGAGGTCCACGCGTTTCCGCTCGCCGCCGCTTTTCTTGGAGTAGCCGATGGTAGAGGCTATGGACAGCGAAGACTCGAGGACTGAAGTCTTCTCCCCATCGTCATCGTGGTCATCGTCAGCCTCGTCATCTTCCTCGAACAGAGTCCTGAGGGCGCCGGTTATCATGCTCCGCGCGTAGTGCGCATCTTGGTACATGACCATCAGGATCTGCACGAGCAGCTTGTTAAGCTCCCCTAGATGACGCCTGATGACGTGCTGACGGAACGTAACCCTCGAGGCCGCCACCTGGCGGCGCGTGAGAGCAGACTGCCAGAAGGCAAATATCTCCCGATGAGAGCGTATGCGTTCAACTTCATTGCTTAGATCGACACTTTGGACATCGAGTTTTCTGGAGGATTCGACTTCCGATTCGAGGAGCTTTTTGTAGATGGTAATTTCCCGCTCTTTGCCATCAAGTCGACGACGGTGCTGTTCCAAGGAATCAGCCCACCCTCGTCTTATTATCTCTATCTCCCTTTCTTGTTTTTCAACCTCAAGTTGTTTGCAAAGTAGTTCCTGCTCCCGCTTCGCATGTTCAAGTTGCAGATGAGCATGTCGGTCAGTCAGGATCCTTAGCTCATCTTTGGCTACAGTAAACTGGCTACGAACTTTCAATGCTTCCTGCACGGTTAATGTCTGTAAAGCATTATGAACTTCACTTACGCTAATGCGAGTCCTAGAGGCAACATCAATGAAAAGACGTGCTTCACTGCTCGACACACTCCGTACTCTGCTTTGTGTGCGCTTGACTGCCTCAGCGAGAAAAACGATAGTCTTCATGTGATCATTCCACTCTAGCTCAACCCGCTGTCGCTTAGTTTCCATGGCCCTACGGGCGTTCTCTTCCATTACCCTGGCATTATTTCTTACTTCCGGGTTAACAACGTCAAGGACCCATGTCCAGAACTTTCGGAAGGTAGATATGATGTTTAGTAGGAAACCTCGCGTGCTCCTAGTATCCTCTCTTTTATTTTCTTCGACTTTTTCGATGGCTATTGAAGATGGAATTTCCAATGTTCTATTCTCTTCGAGAAGGAGCTGAAGACCGTTCTGAATACGATCAACCTGTTCCCTGGCGTCTATTATCTCTTGCTTGATATCTTCCCGCCTCCGGTCAATCAATGAGCGGGCTTGAGCGAGGTTGACCAAGGGGCTAAGTCTGTTCACCTCATCTTGGCTAAGAGAAATATCACTTTGAAGGCTCAGAAGATCGGATTTGAAGTCTGGCAAAAGCTGCTGAGCCTTGAGCTCCTCCTGGAGCTTGTTTTTGTCAAACTCCTTCTTGCTCAGAATTCCAGGGGGGTTGTCTTGCTTCTTTTTCATATCTTTAGCAATATATCCGACATCGATTTGTAGGCGTCTTAACGTCTTCTTGGCCTGGTTGACTCGACTTTCTAAGTGCGCTATTGTGTGTACGACTCCGTCAAGTTGCGACTGGAGACCTCCCAATTCCCCCTCCACTTGACTCAGCATCGAGCCGCAGGCCTCCGCGCACCCATCCAAGACCCCTAGGCCTAAAACTAACTCGATCAACTGCCTCTTCTGCAATGATGTGGAACTCAAGAAGCTTGGAGCACTCTCGTTCCCGAGCAAGACTATTCTGATAAACGTGTCGAAGTCTACTCCTAGCAGACTATTAATAGATGTCTGAGTACTTTTCGCGTCAGGTCCTTCAAATTGCGACTGGATTGCGCCGTTCTTCTCCACAACAACACGGTTGCGGAATGTGTTGTGCTTCCGGGACCGTGAAATGGTGTATCCGTTTGCAAATGTTAGGCGGACGTTGCAATCCTTCCCAGCAACATCATTAACGACGTCGTTTACCCCAAGTCCACCTCGGATACACTGCCCAAACTGGCACCATACGATTGCCTCAATAATTGTACTCTTCCCTGCCCCATTGTGCCCCACGATTAAGTTTATACCGGGCTGGAAATGAAACTTGAAATCTAGACTAAGCGTGCCCTGGACGCCAAGAAAGTTCGTGATTTCGATAGCAACGGGCTCCGCAGCAAAGATGGTTTCCTCCGTGGATGCCTGTGGAACATCGGCCGCAGGGATGAAAAGAGTATGTTGGGGTGACGGGTCAAGCATATCTCTGTATTTAACTTCACAGCCGGCCTTGTCGCCGACGTAACCTCGGGCATAGAAAAGTCTCTTCCCTACGAGAGACAGAATATCACGTCTATTCTCAAGGGTAGATTCAAGTTCCAGAGAGGACACATATTCATGGACAAGTTCAGCCGGGTCAAGTGGCTCACGCTCCATCTTATCAGTAGTCAATTCTTGTGAAATAACAGTTAGGGGCCTGTCGAGATTCCGCTGGGTCTTTCCTGTTTCTTCTGAGACTCCCTCCTTTTCCTGGTCTGATTGAACCTGAATATCAGCAGGAAGCATAGTCTTGCCGAGACCCCTTTGGCCGAATTGCCATTCCGAGGCAATATGTTTCCAGTCCCTCACGCTGCGCACTCCTAATTTGACAAGACGATCCCTGGCAGAGATGAATTTGGCCATTGTTAACTTGCCCGTGATCATGGCATGTTTATCCTGAACTTGTCCAACGTCCACCCGGTCCGCCAGCACCTCTTGTGCCTCGACAGATGTGTAGCCCGCGGCATGTGGATTATCAACAAGCTCAAACTCTAGGGTTTGGGGGTCGAGCAAGATGACTCCCTTCCTAGTATCGAACAGGTCTGCCCAGGTGAGCTGCAATGGTGCCCCAATGTACGTTATGCTTCCGCGAAGATCTTGAGGTTCCTCATTCGTAGCTTGTAAGATTGTTTGGTGACTGTGGAAGTGTCCAGTGAATGTCTTTGCCAGCGGTGCAAATTCACCCGCGCTGGTGAGGCCTGGATACCTTGAAGGCAATCCGACTTTTCCTGTCTCGGGGTCGATAGTGTGCTTCTGTGTTATGGCCCGGTTTATTGCCAGGTGTCCAAATCCCACCGTTTCTGCCGCGATCTTCGGATCTAAGTCACGTATGTATTTGATAATTTCGCCTTGGTCCTCCCGGAACGGCATTACAAGTACGCGCCTCCCATCCCATTTGTGACATGCAATCTGCGTGTGCAGCGTGACGAATGGGGCCAAGCGAGCGCTAGCAAGAGCTTCCAAAGCCGAAGTGGTGTAGTCACTGCGATAGGCTAAGTCATGATTGCCCAAAATAATGTCCATATGTGGCACGGTGCTGGCTAGCTTGCTCAAGAAGCGGTAGCATGCCGCGAGCACATTCGTCGGCTGTGAAGTGCGTGCGGTGAAAAGATCACCGCAAAGAATGGCACGGGAGACATTGTATTTGCTTGGAATTGAGGTAATCCAGTCTGCCGTACGCACAACGCGGTCGAGGTCGCGAAGCTTGAAATGAAGATCACTCGCCAATAGCCAACGGTTCTTAACCACCATTCCTGAGGAGAAATATATGAGGCTTGTTTACAGTTGTAGGATAGCCCTACCACAGTTCTGTAAACTGGCACGCCTTCAATTACTGGGATGGTTTTAAAAGGTCCAATTGTGGATGATAATGTTGGTACGATAGCTGTCTTCGGTACAGTTGAAGGTATCGTAGATTCAAAGATGTCATATCAGCTCTCGTACGAACCGTACAAAGTCAGATGCTAAATGAACCTCTAGGAACCTTTAATCTAATAGTAAAGCAGTAAAAAGTCCAATCACGAAGATTGTAAAAGTCATAGGTGTGATTCCTAAGGGTCCGTTGTGGTATTGGTACTGTAATATTGGTCGTCAATCGGCTTGGTTGTTGCTAACCTTAGGTATTAAAATGAAATAAAACCATTGCGAAGCTTACATCTTAGCCTAGAATAATCATTTATACCCTAGAGAGTGGATACCTGGTCCTAAATGAATATATCTCAATACGACATAGAGATAAATGTGATAAATGAATAAATAAAGCTTCAGAAAGTAAATTTATGGATATGTCGGCCGCGATGTAATCTAGATTTCTCTGCACGGTGCAGCTTCCACTTGCTCTAGTGGATAGCCGCTAAACTCCAGTGGCTGGATCACTTCTATGTAGATCTGCGAGGTTAATACAGTATGAACAAATAGCTGACCTAATCAAAGACTATGTAAGAACTTACGTAAGAGATGTGAGAAACTTTTAACGCGGGTACGGACGAATATCTCATCCAGAACTCAAATCATTGTATAGGATGCTTCCAGGTATAGTCCTGGAACGCTTTTGGGCGGCGTGGTGCGCTGGAATCCATTACAAGCGCCTCTCAAGCTTCCAGGTCATATCCCATAACATTCCGCAGTCACAGCACCTAAGACGGTAAACATCCATACTGGTATCTCGTCAATTGATCGATGACACTACCTGCCTACCTACCATGTATGGACATAGAGGTAAGTAGGTACTATCAGGTCAGAAGCCCCGGAGCCTCAACCCGCCACGCAACGCCATCCTATCGACATAAAGAAGGGGGTATTTTGCCAACTAAAAACAACATTTTGCACCTCACCGAATAAAACGCCCATCCATCCCTACGACACCGGAGTCCAACTGGCACCATGATTTTCCTGTAATTCCCAAGGGTGGTTTAAAGGCGTCCACTCAAAATCTCCTTCTTGAAGATCCGGACGCCCCAGACGTCGTAAAACGAGAAGCCGTCTACTATTTGCAGCTTCGGTCGTGACAACAAACTGTCTTCCTCGTCATCTTCACTCTCGCTCGCGCTGTCCCATTCCACGGGCACTGCGGGGAAAGGTCCCGTGATGTTGTAAGGAGGACTTAGATCCGTAGCAAGCTCCTTGCCCTTGGCCGAATCCTTCTTCGTCTTCTTTGAGGTTGCTGGCTTTCGATTGATCCTCACGACATGCTCTTCATCACCTAGTGCGAGCCATTCCAACTTGAGTTCACGGTGATGATATATGGCGTCGACTATGAAACGACGAGTCTCACGCATGACTGAGAGACAAGTATCCTCTGTTCGAAATGAGACAAGCTGCAATGCTCGAAGATTGACAAGGCCGACTATGTGTTGTATGAATGTGTGCTGAATGCTGTTAACAACGTTCATATGAAGACATCGGTCTATGATAAAAAAAATACTTACGATGGCACGCATTCCCATGATTATAGCTAGCTCCTCTAGTACTTTTCCACGCCTGCAGATGAGCTGGATGGTTTTTTCGTCCACATCCCATGAGGTATCGACTTGGTTCTTGATCATGAGACGCTGGATAGAAGGCAAATCTGTGATAGAGTCAGTAACTTCAAGCCATTAAAAGAAATATAAAAAAATAATAATAACTCGGGGTTAAATTGTGAACCAAAAGAATAATTCTGTGATATACTTACGCTTCCTCAGAACAAGTTTTCGGATCTGCTCAATATTCGTTCCCGGTCTCGGGGCGAAACTTTCGGGGTGATACTTTGGGGATCTCTGAAGCATAAATACCTCATTGACACACTCAAGCTCCGAGACAAGTTGTAGAAATTGCAAGCAGACATCGTCGGTATAGATCTTTCGCAGTGGTAGCGGTTTTAGTCTGTTCTCTCTCATCATCAATGTCCAGAACCTCTTCTGTTCTCCGACATTCAACAGAGTCACCCGGTTCAGTGTGTGAAGATCGATGGCCTTTCCTAAAACTGAGGCTTTGATCGGTATGAGATAGATGCACAGAGTTTCGAGACTGATGCCTCTTGTATCTCGTGCGTACTTGCTGGCATCACGAAACATCCTTTCCTTCTCTTGGGCAATCAAGTCTTCTCGATGGCCAATGCCATTGGATTCTGCACAAGGACTTTCCATCTCATGTTCCGCATGTTCTACATTATCGTTGTCAAACCCTTGTCGCCCTTCGGCTTCTGTCAAGTTAGTATCGATGGCTTGAAAGTCCCCAGAGGAAACATTATTACCGCCTTCGTTGATCTGCTGGAAGGTGATGTTAGTATCCTCATGAAAATTATTTGGGTCACTGTAGGGTATGTCGAAGAGAGTTTGGAGTTCAGCGATTATGCTTGTCTGAATTGCATGTATATCAGAAGAAAATGTGCTTACTTCTGTGCCAGTCAATCCCTTAGACGGCGGCACATTCGCCGTGACTGCGTCAACAATTTGCTGAATATCGACCCCTAGCTCTTCCTCGGGAGCTGCAATGTCAATATCATCTGGGTTTACATCATATGGGGAGCCCTTTGTCTTAGGTGGATGATCTTTAGCTCCATCATCAAGCAGTTTCGGGCCATCTGTGCTGCCATCTAAAGTCAAGCTCGGCTCGCCTTCTTTGGAGTGCGAACGTAATTCGTCGTTAACAGGTTCATCCGGAGTCGGAGAATCAGATTTGGCCTTAAGCTCTTCGGATTCAACATATTTTTTCGCGGCTTTTGTAATCACGTTTAAAGCTTCCTGTTGCTCTAAAGAAGAAATACTTGTGCCATTAACGCGCTCGGTCATACGTCGGAAGACTCTGTTAACGTCTTGAATAAAGCGCTGACCCTCTGAGACTGGCTGCTGCTGTTGAAGTTCTTTTTCTTTCTTCTCCTTCTTCTCCTCGGTAGCCACGCGTGATTTCTTGATCTGAGAATGTTCCAAGCCGAATATGCGGCCCAACGCGGCTTCTTGCGCCTTTCTTTCTGCTTGTGCGCGAAATACTTTCGCCAGCCCATTGTTGTTGTAATCAGCAGTACCGGATAAGGGTACAACTTGATATTCCTCATCCTCAGAATCTAGCTCCGTATCTGTAAGTGGTTTTCTTGCTTTCATTGCAAGATCGAAAGAGAAAGAAAGCTTCAACTTTCGTAGGCTCGATGAAGAATTTCGCACACAATCTTTAATCTCTGTGATGATGTCGAGGCTGTCGATGTCGAGTATGCTGAGGCTTTCGAGATTTCTAAACCCTGACATCGTAGGTGGCTCTGGAGCAGAAGATGGCTTCTTCATGACCTTATACTTCCAGGCGGTTTTGTGAACTGGAATTGGAGGCCCAGATAACACGGCAGACTCGAGGAAACTGTCACTTGGAGGTCCTGATGGAGCCCCTGGAGTTGTTTCAAATTCATAGTGAGGAATGTAGGGAAGTGCAGGGGGGTTTTCATAATTTGAGGGACCGGCTTGTAAGCGGAGATGAAGATGCCTTAAGCTCTTGATCTCATGTAGTTGCTTATAGACAGGTCGGCTCAGTTCAACTCTGATATTCCATCGGAAGACATCGAGTGACTTGGCCTTTCGTAGAGTGAGAAGTAGTAGGGTATTCATGAATTTTCCACAGCTAACACTGGCAAGGTACGGTCTGTAAGCGGCCTCCGCAATGTCACCTGTGCTGAGAGTGTCGAGCGAGATTTCTCTCAGGTGCTGCGCATAGTTGTAGTCGCTCGTGGCGAAAGTAGATAGGCCACCGGCAAGACCATCGATAGGAGAATCGAAATATGGGTCATCTACATCGGGGAAGACGATGTGGAAATGGCGATAGAGTTGGGCGGCGGCAAAGTCGCGAAATCGCCGACATACGAGTGAGAGACAGATCCAATCGCATTGAATAAGGCACTGCGAGATTGCTGTCAGCTGTGAACCTTGCGAATATTAAAATGCGAAACGAGTTATAACGTACATGGCCGCATATCTCTTTCAGAATCTCGTCAGGTAATTCGAGGATGTTAGATACTTTTTGGGGCCCGTTACTAGATGTGTTGGTGCTAAGGTCCATGATCACTATGGGTTGAGCCGACAACTTCGGCTCTGAGATACGGACTTCTAGTAATGGGTAATGAGAAAGTGGGTGTCTTGATTCGTCAATGATAAAATCCTAACGGTAGGTCGCGTGGTCGCGTAGTCGCATATGGTTTGTTCTCGATGATGTAGTTATGCGACGAGGGGTCAGTAGACGAGGTTGACGTCTAACTTGAACAGGATAAGATTATAAATCTTTAGGTCGTCCAAATGTGTTTTGGGGTGCCCGTCGCATCTAGTTTGGTGCCGCCGTCTGTAGAGCAGTATGTACCTATACGGAGTTAATTGTCTTTTAAGTTAGCGATATGGGGAAGAGAAGATGAGGAGTTAGAAATACGAGGCAAGTATCAAAGATGAAGGGTTAGACATACGATAAGATAAGTACTTGTCTACCTACTTAGGGAGGCAGGCTGAGTAGACTAATATGCAATAGTTAACTACCAGGCCTACCTAGATAGTTAGGCAATTGTTTCCAAGTGAGGTTAAGAAAGGTTGAAGATGAAGAGATGGAATAGACAAAGTGTAGGCATGTTCTGATTGAGCCTTGGAATTTCTAGTGAGATACATGTACCTAGGTAGGTAATCTGAACCCCACCAAAGTGAACGGCGTCTTACCTCCTACCTAACATAGGTACCTAGGTAATGTACCTAGGGTGGGCGGGTACGACGGCCTGGAGAAACGTGTTCGCAATGTACCTTTTATTGTGGAGTGTGGAGAATATTCGGGAACGGTCGTAGATCAGATTTCCCACTTGAGATTGAAAAAAAGGATAAGGTTGAATCTTGATGCTCCTTTATCTACAAAGAAAGGTATCTACTCCATGAGTGGGCAACTCTCAATCTAAGCCTAGGCCTATAATGCAGCCATTGCCGTCATCGGATCTCAAAGCATTTTACATCGCTACTTCTAAATTGACTATGCGTATCTAATTCTCGATAGATCAAGAGCCGAAACGAAGCGAATGCATCATATCTTGATCAATAAGGGAATCTAGGCAGTGCATGTACATACTTGTAGTTCTCATGCAGCCTTGTGAGTTTAACCAACCCAGCACTAATGACCTAGGCGGCTAGGTTGTCTGCACATTACCGACGGATACTCCGCAGCAATTGGTAACTTATGTATCGCCGGGCGGAGTAACACCCATGTACGCAATACATGCAATTATACATGCACGTCTTTAGATGCCACACATACATACGTACATACGTTCATCGGTACAAACTATTCCCAATCTAGAAATTTCAGGTGAAGGACGTTGTGGCTTCTAGAGCATACCTGGGTAATCTGTAGAAGACGACATGTTCTATAATGGGATCCCATAGTATTTCATATTTCAAGGGAGAATACCTTTTAATGTCAAGTTGACAATGCCGTCGTTTTGTTTAACAGCGGCGTTAACACAAAGGACATCTTTTCTATCATACTTATTCACTTAAATGTCCAAAATTACCTAACTAAGCAAATGAAGTATAATAAGCCCCTCTCTTTAGAAGAAAATTATCTTAAAAAATTCATTGCTTACTATGTTACCTAGCTGCTGAGGTAGATATATGCTTATTACTTATAGGTGTTGGTCCACATAGTAGGTAAAAGCTTAATAGGTAGAATTCCCGATCGCTTGGGAACCCCGGCAAGATACCGTCGAGCTCATTGGTATGAGCTTATTTGCTGCGCTAGGACTGTTCCACACTAGCTATCTTCTAGGCTGCTGACCCTTGGAAGCTGTTAGGCCGTTTCATCCCTTTTGGTCGAGCACATAATTAGTGAAGAGGGGCTGAAGGATCGTCGCTCCCGTGTCCGCTTTCACAGGGCTGTGCTAATGCCTCGCTCCGCCTCAATTATCGATTATTATCAAACCACTACTAGTACGAAGTAGGACCATTCAGAATAAACATACGTACCTTTTTTTCTCATTCATTAGATTGAATTTCCATTGCCCAGGTGGTAGCCCTGTTGTCTACTCACTCTCGTGTTGATTTGCTTACTGGTATAATCTCACCTGAATAGGTCTCTCGTTTTTGTTTTTAATTCCTCTATCGTTTTAGTGTAATACTTAGGTACCTATCTATGTAATCTTGCTAATGTCAGCAACGTTGCCAACTTATTTTCTCACACTCCCGCATGGATGGAAGTTCACTATCCTAAACGGCCACCTCAATAACATCTAGATATATCCTCACTCATCACTCTCAAAATGGCCGACGTCGAAGAACAGAAGTTTAATTCCCTCGCGGATCGAATCGCAGCTTTGAATAAACAAAAGAACTTCACATCTCCTCCCACTTCTGGGAAACGGCCTCCTCCACCTCCACCTCCTGGCCCTGGCAAACTTCCATCCCAGACCTCGACGCCAAACGCGAACAGATTCGTCCCACCTAAGAGTCCCAACATACCTGCTCGACCTCAAAATCAAAATCCACCAAGTCTACCACATCGAACCAACACATCAGAGCTGGCTGTCGAGTTGCCGCCGCCCCTACCAGGACGCGATGCGCCACCACCGCTTCCGAATCGCAAGAACTCCGCCCAACCATCACCTGCATTACCATCCCGCAGGCCATCGGCGCAACCATTTCAAAGCAGAAGGGGCTCAAATTCGTCCGAAGTGTCCCATATTTCAACCATTTCAAACCTCTCGCTAAACCCCGTATCTTCTCGCACAAGTACGACATCCACTGAAACGCAGTCCACCCGAAGAGTTCTCGCTCCCACCCTTGACCAAGCGAAGTTGCCACCCCTTCCGCCATCGAGAAAAGATAGAGAAGCACAAGCGGCTAGAGAAGCGGCGGAAAAAGAAGCCACTGAAGTCATCAGGGCGCCTATGCTATCGGCGCGATCCGCCCCGACAGTACCCCAATCGCGACCCGGCCTGCCACCCAGGCTGCCTTCCAGATCTGATAACTCACCCGCGCATTCGCAAGCCAATGGAAGCCCATCTATAAACTCACGCCGTCTCCCACCCCCGCCCACAGCGTTTGTGCGCCCAGCCACGACCTTCGATTCATCCAGGACGTCCGGTACGCCGAGCTCGAGATCTCGCGACGATGGACCGCCCCCTGTCCCTATTAGTTCACGGCCTTCATTTTCTCAAATCGATGCGGTCGCCGTACGTACAAACACTAGTTGTTTGATTTGCCGAGATTTCTCGGCTCCAGATAGCGTAGCAGCGCAATATCCCAACTATTCGCTTCCGAGACATGATCCAGTCGGCTATTTAGCGAGCGTGCTCTGTGGACCCTTTCCATCAGCGACCGACAAAGCGAGAGCTATATTCACTTGGTGCCACCACAACATTGCTTACAACGTAGAGGAGTTCTTTGGGAAGTGTATTAAGGGTAGAAGTATAGATGAGACTATATTCCACGGCAAGGCCGTTTGCCAAGGCTATGCAGAAGTATACCAGGCCATTGCTCAGCGCGCTGGTCTACAATGCGTCGTAGTCGGTGGCCATGGGAAGGGCTATGGTTACACACCTCTCACAAGGGGCGAACGACCCCCTCCCAGAGATGCCACAGGCCGTATGTATATCCCAATTCTGCCACTTTATTTCGCTCCGCCTACCCATAAACTCTCTCTGATTCAATCAAATGCTGTTTACTTTGAGCTTGAGGACTTTGGTATTTTTGGTCATACGACGGTCACTAACTGTAGACCCCGCAGATGCTTGGAACGCAGTTTGTATAGATAATGGGGAATGGAAACTGCTCGATGCATGTTGGGGTGCCGGCTCAGTAGGTGACCAGCAATACCACAAAGGGTTCAAACCCCAGATGTTTTGTCTGAGCAACGATCTATTTGGGCTCAAGCACTTCCCTTCTGATGACCGATATTTCTTCCGAAACGACGGCCGCATCCCGACCTGGGAAGAGTACATTGTTGGGCCTATCAAGGGCGAAAAGGCCGAGTTCTATGGCACGGCAACAGATGAGGGCGTCTCGGAGTTCACGTTCAGTCCCGCCGAAAAGCACATACCCGTATACAGCGGCGAGGTAGTGAGGTTTCAATTTTCCAAGGTCTGCGAGCACTGGATCCCCGAGCGAAACGGGAAAGGTAGAAGCTATTTGCTCCTCATGAAGATCCAAGGAGTAGACGGCAGGAAAGAGGACATGATACCATTAGAGACGGACGGGTTCTGGTGGTGGACAGATATACCAGCCAGGGATCTCGGTGCTCCCGGCCAAACCATCTTCTTGTACGCACTCACGACTCTCAATAATAAAGACGCGAGAGGTGTGTCGAAAGAGGAGTATTACCGGACAAAGAACAGCGGTGGCTATAGTATGAGCTGGGCGGTCTATGCTAAGTGGGAACTAGTATAGAGATATATACCAGCTCAGATTTGGGATAGGAACGATAAGGTTCGTGAGTGGAATATCTGCCCGCTAATGTTATAGAGATGTTCAATAATGACGTTCTCGTGACCATTAGCAGCGTCATTCTATCAAATCTCCGTTGGTGGGATCCGAGGATTATTAACAAGAGAGCAGTGACGGACTTTGCAACTATGCTATATAGCCGGAAAAATAGAGGAGCGATAGCTATCCGATTTCAGAATAGCCAAATGCGGTGCATGCGTAGTACCTAACCGTTCCGAAGCTATCCCTGACGGTTCCAAGCCGGAACGTATGTTCCAGTTTTTGATGCTATTCAAAGTTTTACCAACTATCGCTTTCCCCGGATTTTAGGATATTGGCTCATAATTCAGCCCTATTACAAATAATATCTTTAACAATACTGTTACACCGGTGCTCGAGAAATACTAGGATTTGGAATTATACCACGAAGCTTTCCAGGGGATACTAGATCGTGAGACAGCTTAACCGAAACCTTGATATTGAATGATTCAACTTTGAAACGTCACATTGGGGATGTGGTAGGGCTGTAGAGGGAATAGCCTGTATGAAATAGTTAATAGGTACATGGATGCCTGCCGGAGCTCGGTAGGGTGATGTTATATGTGGGTCTGGACCGGACGGCGATGAGGTCTCCCACGGCCATTGCTCCGAATTTTCAATTACAATGGCAGTACGGAAACCGACGCGTTATGGCCGTTAACTCTATATTTGAATATGCTTGGCACCCCCTTGCGCGACCTTGGGAATGCCTGCACCCGATTCGCATCGGTATCAAGTTGGAATGCGCTTTTTCTACCTTTAATTATTTGTGGGTATGCCGAATTCGGGGTATGGCGCTTGGTGGCTTTCAATGTTGTTTGCTGAGAATTGTGTGTGACTTGGCAGATTAAAAAACTCCGGCTTCGTAAACTTCCTTCTTCAACTTAGCTGAACGCCTTTCCCGCCGCCCCCCTTTGGAACATTGCAATACGTATTTTATTCTGGCTCAACCGGACCAGAGAGATCTTTTCATGATTAGCGCGTCGTTTTCTTGAATCAGTCATGGGGAAAACACATCTGAATTCTTGGAGCATACTCCTCTTTCTAGGTCTTGCTTTCATATCCGGCGTCGCAGCTAGGGGTAGCTCCGAGAACGCGTCGCGTGCCTCCTTGAGCCTGGATGGGTTGAGCGAAAAACTTCAGGTGCACTACTCGTAAACGTATCATTTGGCTATCTTCCTAATATCGCGTATTAGACATGTGCAATCGTGCAGGACCTCAACGCCGAGAAGCTAAGAAGCGCTTCCGAAACATCGACCTTGACCTCCCAGATCTTCGCGGTCCTGTTCCCCGGCAGCCCCGCCGTGAATGCCCTCCTTGCGACGCTCTACATCTCGGGACCGCCCAATTTTCTATTGGCACTATGTCCGCCGAATATCGATCCCTCGTCGCTGTCGGTTATGGTTGCATTTGCCGTGGGGGGCTTGCTTGGCGATACACTCTTCCATCTACTACCCGAGATCTTCCTCGGAGAAGATAGCCCCGAGCATGTCCGGTTCGTTCTTGTCGAGCCCAATCGCAACTTACTCCTCGGCGTCGCCATCATGGTCGGCTTCATGACGTTCGTCGCTATGGACAAGAGCTTGCGAATAGCGACGGGCGGTGAAGGCCACGAGCACAGCCATGGAAACCACTCTCATGATACACCGGTGCAGACCAAAGCTACTTCAACATCCGTAAAGGTTTCGAACGAGGGAGCTACGAAGCGCAAGAAGGGCGATAAGGGCAATGCCAAAGCCCCCAAGCCGGAAAGCGAAAAGGAGATTAGTGCTAGCGTCAAGTTAGGAGGCTATCTCAACCTGATGTGAGTAGAAAGTTGGCGTAAAGATAGGGTTTCCAGTGTCACTCATTATCGCAAACAGCGCCGATTTTACGCACAACATTACGGATGGGCTTGCCATGTCAGCCTCTTTCTATGCGTCACCCACCATTGGGGCCACGACTACGGTAGCTGTGTTTTTCCACGAAATTCCTCATGAAGGTGGGCAACTCGTTCCCTAGTCTGCTCTGAAATGTGCATGTAATTAACATCTCGTTTAGTTGGCGATTTCGCTTTACTCGTACAATCTGGTTTCTCGAAGAAGGCTGCGATGGGCGCTCAGTTTATCACAGCTCTTGGGGCCCTCCTAGGAACATTGATCGGAATCGCTGTCCAAGAATTTGGTGGTGATAGCGTAGATGGCAAGGGAATCGGCATCACTGAGGGTATATGGGGCACAAGTCTGACATATGGCGATCTGTTGCTCCCTTTCACCGCCGGAACGTTCCTATATGTCGGGACTGTAGCAGTCATCCCAGAGCTATTAGAGACCGGTCCTAACAAGAGCGTGGAGCTTCGGAACATGATCGTGCAGTTTGCAGCTATCGCATTAGGCGCTGGGATCATGCTTTATATCTCATGGGATTAATTATTAGATTTGGTGGCAAAGATCGGTTGGTTATAGAGGGGCATGGCACATCGCATTAGACGCGTAAGCTAATGAACTTATAGAATACACTTGCTTACTATGAGGGTCGTAAGTCAAGAGGTAGGAATTACTACGTTTACCTATCTAGGTATATTGTTAGAAATTTCGACCCAAGTTCCAACCAGCTTCGAAGTCACTTCACCTTCACCTTCATGAACGGGGTGTTGGACCCTACCTAACTACGCGGTGGACGG
Organism: Jackrogersella minutella; assembly: GCA_022578535.1. NCBI lineage: Eukaryota > Fungi > Ascomycota > Sordariomycetes > Xylariales > Hypoxylaceae > Jackrogersella > Jackrogersella minutella. The sequence continues at coordinate 76,138 of MU388332.1, forward strand.
AAATATCGCTTGCTAGTTGCCTACGGTAGCCGTTGGAAGCCGCAATGTTCTACCTAGTGGGGATTATCCATTAGAAAATAAAAAAGGAGGAAACACGAGATGCCAAGAAGATCTAGCATTACAACCCGTTCCTGCATGTGCAAGTCCCGTTTCAACATGACAAAGAATGGTTTTGGACCTCAAAGTTTACCTACTACATCCATATTTCATCAGATCAGTCCACGTGGTATCACGAACATCCGAAAGAATCGAGAGATGAATATGTGTCGTATCCACGTTGTAACGACGTGGATGTACCCGAGATGAAGAGGCACCGGCCACCTAACATCAGTTATCAAGCCATTCTTGTATGCCAGTACATAATGGAAATAGGCTCTCAGACTCGTAACAGAGAATTTCTTTATTACGAGGGTTGCAACCAACATATGAATGATCTCCACGTTTTCGCTTCTTTTTGGTTGGTTGGCTTACAAGATGTTTGGTGCCCTGTGACAGGTCTGCACCAGGGGCTACATACAAGGCTAGATTTGAGCATGGTTGACAGCCGAGGTCGGAGTAAAATATTATCTAAGCTGAAAGAGAAGGACTTTTCAGTATTACTTGAATCCCAATTTCAAATGCCATACTTACTAGCAGTTACTTACCTGCTTACCTAGCTGCCTAGCTGCTGAAGGGGGTTAATTGATGTTGTATTTTCAAATGTTTAAGTTGACGGTTGGAGACCGTCAAATCTACTTAAACCCTCCAATACAACAACGTACATTCCCACACTGACTAGGTAGTAACAACTACCGTATACCTCCCTACCTAAGGTAGAATCTATTTCCCATCCTATTGGTACCTACAATATTAAACTTCCAGGGCAGTGTGCCCATCCTGCATAACTAGATACCCATTGGCAAGGAACTTTCCACCGTTAGTACTCCTTCGTCAGGGAAATTGTGGACTGCTACCTGGTGCTGCTTTAATATATTACCTAAGGAAATTCTTCAGGTTGGTCGAGCCCTACTGGCATGCCTGGATTACGCCTTTCGGTTGCCAATAACAAAATCATCAACCTAATAAGCATCACATCATATTAGTAGACTCCTTCCATGCCGCCACTTAGGAGGAACGACCCCATAATTGTCGCGAGTAATAGATGGATTCAGTTACATAATAAAGGCCAGAAGAGAAATTTCTTAACATTGGCATTCCTCACATAATATTAATATTAAAATATAGCAACATCGTTGGAAGGTATAATAGCTTAGTGCATTATTCAGGCGATGCTCCATCGATGACTCTTCGATCGAGATAAAGAATGCTACTTTTTCCCGATTAAGTAATTCGCAGAGCCCAAGGTTGGACGCGATAGGTTGGAGGATTAGGTTTTAACGAGAGCTAGTGCATGTCAAGAATCTCTAGACATTAAAGGGCGTGCCATACGAAATACAGAGCTAACTAACAACTAAAAGCTTCTTGCTGACGTTCAGAGGTGAAGGTGGATCTCAGCCCCGGTCGAGAACTGAAGCGGTCAAATTTAGCTTGTTAATTTTAGGGCTAAGGGGGGGGGTAGGGATGGATGATGGAGTACCCCCGATAGGCCCGGGAACTTTTTTAAGCTTCTCCGTCTCTTCTCCGTCTACAACTCCCCGTTCGTGCTCAAAAACTAGACAACCAGGAGAAAGCCGAGAACGGTGTCCCCGCGATCCGCATGACAGCTAAAGTTAAATAATCGGGGATCGGGAAATGACATCGTTCAAGGGACCCCTTACTACCCTACCACCCTTATTATTTTGACCATGTGTTGGTAAGAAGTCGATAGCGTTGTACTCGAAAGGCGCAAAGTTCTCGAAGGCTCTAAGCGCCATCTCTAATAATCCTCTCTTAGCCTCTTAGTTCCACCACGTTGTTAGTTGCCAAGCTGTTACGTACGATTATTGGATACATTTTCCTTTGGAGGTAAGGTAAGGCTTCGAGATGCTCACCTTTAGAGGTCAAGCGCAACCAAAACTTTTTTTTTAATCCCAAGCATTCCAGTATTCCAACCCGCCCCTTGGTCCCCCAGACCCCAAAACTGCACAAATTTAAATCCAGTCCAACTTAATAAGTTGATTGCGCTTCTGCAATGGCGCGATAACCCCTGCCATGAGCAAGGTCCGCTTCCATGTCAGGCCACCAGGGTCTACATCCAGCAAAACACATGAAGGGCGGAACGATCCCAATACTCCTTACGTCAGAACGGAGGTCTTCTTGTCACAACCTACCTTCTATCTTAATAACACACACGTCCAAGTCTCAAGATGACTCAATTACTAGCGTCGTATAGAATATATGTCGAAACTGTGGGTTCTTGGTATTCCCGATCTATAAACTGTTATATAAATTGTTTTCCCATCACCGCCTCTATATTGGGGGCCGCAGCAAGTTATTAATATCCTTACGTCGTACTCATATCACCACGAACATTATAAGCCTCTCATACTAATTTTCTTTTCTTGTTCTTGGCTTCATGGTCGAATCGAGTTGTCTTATCCTATTATTATCTTGTCGTTTGGTTATACTGGCTACGGTTATATAAACACCACTGATAGCCACCCCCCTATTCCCGTTCGACCCCGCAAATTAGTGTCCCAAGCGTCAACTAGAGCTTACAAGGGCTCCCATATATTAGCATCCATACATCCTCCTCACTGCTAAATCATAGATAATTCGCCTCAGATTTTATGTTGTTTGAGGTCGAGCTACAATTTCGAAAATGTCGTCCGCTGGATCTTCGGCGCACAGCAGGGCCGCATCACTAGGTGGTTATGCTCGCAAACTATCTATTGCCCCCAAGCCCAACATGAGTGTTCACATCAACAACCACTATCAGTCTAAAGTCTACACGACCGGGTCAGAAGTTTCAGGAAAGGTTATTATCAGCCCTCAGACCGATGTTCGATTCGACTCAATCCAGGTTGTTCTCCTCGGAAGCAGCAAAACCCGCATAGATGCGGTCAATATCCCACAGGCAACATCTCATACCTTTTTAAAGCTCGTAATGCCTATCCCAGAATCCTCTTATCCAGTTCCGCGTATTTTCGAGGCTGGCATCACTTATACGATTCCATTCACTTTTGTTATCCCCAGCACCCTCACTCTCAATGCATGTAACCACCACGTTGCCAATGAGTCTGTTCAGGAGCATCACGTACGCTTGCCCCCAACACTCGGTTCTTGGGAGAAGGATGACTTCGCACCGAACATGAGCCGCGTCCAGTACGCGGTTAAGGCACGTGTATACAAGGAAGAGGTGGCCGATGGGATGAGTGTAAAGGTCATGGAAGCTGGACAGGACATAAAAGTCTTGCCCGCAGTTCCAGAAGATGCCCCATTGAATATTACCAAGCATGACGACCTATATACCATGTCGAAGAGCAAGAATCTACGGAAGACGATTATATCACCCAAATCGGGGAAGGCGACCATCACGGCTTCGCAGCCTAGCGCAGCCATCTTAAGCCCTGATGGATTAACAATCTCATCAACAACAGTGCCGCTCGATATCGAATTTTTGCCAGCCTCTAGCGAAGCGCACCCGCCAAAGGTGACCGGCATATCGTCGAAGGTTACGGCGGTCACATACTTCAGCGCCGGCGGAATTAACCACTATCCTAATCTCAAGGACTGGCGCCGAGCATTCGGCACCGAAGGCCGCGGTTCATATTCCGGCTCGACATCCGTGATTACGGGACCCCTGGGTGAGGTCAAATGGAGCCGGCACCTCACGGCGGAAGCGAGGCGAGACTCTGGTTACGGTAGCGACACTTTGTCTTCGACGGACTCGGATCAGATTTCCAGGGCCGCCCCGAAGACCAAGAGCAAAAGGACATTGGCGTCTCCTATCTATCACACGACGCAAATTCACGTGCCGATCCAGCTACCAGTGCGCAAAAAGACATTCGTACCAACTTTCCACTCATGTATCACATCACGGGTCTACGTCTTGTGGTTGACGGTCACGCTAGTCTCGGGCGGGACCAGCGCGCACCTTACGCTCGGTGTACCGCTGCAGGTCGGCGTCAGCTCTTTGGGAACTCACCTAGACAACGCGGAGATGCCCCCGAGCTTCGAGGAGGTAGAGGGAGAAGATGTGGACGAGTTTCTACACACACGCACCCTGAGTGTTCCTAGGATCGAATTCCAGCACGGTGCTGTCTTACCCGGGTATGCGGACCTGGATCATCATAGGCGGACATTGGCTGCTCACTGAATGGAGCGAGTAATGACTTGATGGCATCTTGGGGTAATTCGGGCTACATTTCTCTTCCTTATGGACGGAATCATACATGGGATTTGATACCACATTCTTTGGGTATTGGTTTTTTTCTAGGGACGAACCATTTGCCAAGCGCGGCGTTCAGGATTAGGGAGAGTCTTTTGGAACTCTCTCAGGGCTATAAAGGGGTCTGTCCAAATTGGTGTAAAACTGTATCTACAGTGTTCCCCTTGGTACACTGGGTTTTCAGATGGGACACAATGTCCAAGGGTTCGGCTTGGGAAAGATTTACGATACGACTTAATGTTCAACGCGGATTTACGGATTTGGGGTTTAAAATTATATTTACCTACAAGGTATCTATTGATTAATGACATTTATTCCACATATACGGACGTATATTGACGTGCCTCTTCCTTCATCATGAAAAAGGTTGAAGAATTGTAACAATTGTAGCACCCATCATTCTTCTGCCCTCCCCCTTTGACTTTCCGCCCATGTTTCTCATGCATATTTAGATACGTACGGACAGACCCAAGAACACGGATCGTTTAGTCATTGGAATGACTAGCTCTCCAGCGATCTTTTATCCGCTATTCACTAACGACAATAAGTGTAGCTTAGACCCGATGTGAAGATCGCCCGGGTAGATTGCAGAAATAGCTCCATCACAACCACCTTTACCTCACCATCATGAAGTCACCCTTGTGGAGCGGGGACCGAGATCGGCATATTGTATATTGGAGGAATAGCTTGTCTGTTGGAGAGATAGCTTGTCGACTTGTTTTCCTTCTCCAAAGACTTACATGCTTGTGAACGTATCCACTTCAGCTAACTTTAGGTAGGTAGATAAAATGGGGCCGGTCTGTGATGGTTGATATGGCAGCTATTACAAATCAAGGAAGGGCGTAAACCCGAGAAACGCGATATCTTTGACAACCGCACCTGAGACCTGGCGCTTATGTATGCCGTCTAAGGTTAGAGATAATACGGGGACAATTTACCAGGCGGATAACCGGCAATGGCAGAAATGCAAACAATTGTCTCCAAAGATAAGCATAGCTAAAAGTGAGTATCAGGTACCGAGTAGCTTACAAGTTTAAGACATCGCTGACCAGGTAACTACTACGTTAGTAGATGAATATTCAAACATTACGTAGTTGCTTGGTATTCCCGGAAACGAATTGGGGTTCAGTTACACCGCATAGTCTCTTCTAAGCACAATAGGGCGTATCACTCTCAGGGGTCAGCACCGACAAGGGGTTAAGCATTCGTAATTGTTTTCAGCTTTGAACGAGGATACTAAATTGATGAGTCATTTCACAGATATCAAATAAGACGAAAGTGCAATTGCTGAACAAGGCATTCGCCAATATATTATTTTTATAAAACATCTCAAGTTTGAACTGTCGATACCGACGGTCATAGGTAGGAAAGACAATATTCAAATCAAGATAGAGAAAGTAAGGGAATTGGAGTCATTATGTTGTGACAAGTATATGTCTGGGGAGATATTATACCTAGGTAGCTAATGTTTGAAGCCTCTTAGTGGTGTCCTATAAAAAGGGGTCGAGATGGTTACCTGGGTCACACAAGAAACAACATCTCATTATAATACCAACCTGAATATGAATTATTCCTTAGCCATTAACTTCTAAATATCTAGGATCATAAGTGGATATCAAGAGTACGGGATAAATAGCATTTCTGCAATGGAAGCAGGTATACAACTTTATGAGGTTACAATTACATCTTTCACGGACAGAACACTTCCTGGGTAAGCCTTGAAGTTTTAGTTTACCTCTAGTAATAATCACGTAACGGTTTTTTAAAAAATCGAAATTCGTCTGGTTATTTTGCAGTAAGAAGCTGGACTAGGTTTGGAGTTTTGCTACCAATCCAATAGTTCATCTGCTGGTATCGATGGGCTCTATCGTAATGGATGTGAACACTTATGATATTTGTGGACACCGTTCTCGGGTGCCCCTGAACAACAGTGCGTAGCCCCATAGACCAGGCATATCTTCCTTTCCTTCGATTCGATTTTCTCCCCTTTTTGTTACAGCTGACTTCAGGTATTGATATGTAATCCTGGATGGTTTTTTAGGACGTATTCATTTACTGGAAGACGAACAAATATGATCCAGCGCAATGGCTTTCTTCATTGAATGTGTAGGTATTGTATTCGATACAGGCTAATAAATTACTTTATACACCCATAGCTTGGAGAACAGCTCCATTTCCTGCTAGATTGTTATCACCGAACTCCCCACGAAGAACCCATTAGGATACACGCGGGTATAAAAAATCGATGACTGCCTTACACATTCCAAACCTAGATAAATAGTATCTCTCAGTTTATCTTTTACTTTTTACGTAGTGTACTCCTTCTGGAGTAGCTTGGCGATCGTATTCAATCTGACGTTCGGAATTAGCATAACGCGTCCAACACTCAAGCGAATCAACTTACTGAATATTGCTCGTGCCCTCGTAGATAGCGCCGATCTTGCTATCCCGCCAGTACTTCTCAGCGAGGCCCTCGCGGACGAAGCCCATGCCGCCCATCCACTCGATGGCGAGGCCGCTGACGCGGCCGGCGACCTGCGAAGCAAAAAGCTTGGCCATGGCCGCGTCCCGCACGAAGTCCTCGCCGGCCTCCTTCTTGCGGGCCGCGTTGTACACGAGCGCGCGCGCGGCCGCGATCTCCGTGTACGACTGCGCGATCTGGTGCTGCATGCCCTGGAACTCGCCGACCAGCTTGCCGAACTGCTTGCGGTCGTTCCACACGTACTTGACCGCGTTCTCCCAGGCCCCCAGCGCCAGCCCCGTCATCTGCGCGGCGATGCCGATGCGGCCCTCGTTTAACAGGCCGATGGCGTACTTGTAGCCCTCGCCCTTGGCGCCTAGCAGATTTTCCTTCGGGATCTCGACGTCGTCGAAGTTGAGGGCGCACGTGCTGCTAGCCTTGATGCCGAGCTTCTTTTCCTTCTTAGCGATGGAGAAGCCTTTAGTACCCTTCTCGACAATGAAGGCTGTGATGCCCCTGTGACCCTTGCTTGGGTCCAAATTCGCGAATACGATGAAGAAGTTGGCCTCCATCGAGTTCGTGATCCACATCTTGTTACCAGAGATCCGGTACCCGTCGGCGGTCTCAGTCGCTTTGGTGGCCAGCGCGAAGGCGTCGGACCCTGAAACCGGCTCGCTCAGACAGAAGCTGCCGACGGTGTTGGTGGCGAGACGTGGGAGGAAGCGCCTCTTGATGTCAGTGCTGCCCCACTTGATGATGGCCGTGTTGACCAGCGTGTTGTGGACGTCAACCATGACGCTTACGCTCGGGTCGACGCGTGCCAGCTCCTCGATACCTACGATCGCGGAGGTGAAGTTCATGCCGGCGCCACCAAACTCTTCGGGGATTTCTACTCCCATCAAGCCTTGTTCAAAGAGCTGCTCGACAAGCTCCGGGTCCATCTTCTCAGCCTCATCCATGTCGCGAACCTTTGGTAAAATTACATCATTGGCGAATTTCTGCACAGCCTCTTGCATTGCCGTTTCGGTCTCGGATAAATGTGTTATGGGCGTAGGTGGTATGTCTGTGATATCAGTCATACGGCGGGCTGTAGCAGATAAAGGTCTTATTCTGTAGGCCCACAATGTCAATACAAGCGACTGTGATTAGATCATGTTACTGTGAAGACTCACTGCTGGGCATTGAACGTCTGTGCTGATCTCCCGCAACATCGTGACGATAATGAGGTTCTGGAAGCTATACTAGGACCCCGCCGTATGGCCGGTCTAAGAAATCTTGCAATTGACGACATGATAGAAGAATAAGAAGAAGAAGCAATTCACCCTTGAAGCACACAAATGTAAATTACAAAGGATGGCCAAAGATAAAAAAAAACTTTTAGATCATAGAACTAGTAGGCAAGGGAGGTAAAATACTCATACATAAAGAAGAGAATAAGATAAGACAGCGTCTTGCCCGTGTTGCCCGTGTCAACATTCCCCAGATTTGACCATGCCTAGACCGCCGAGTGCCGAGGATAGCCATTTTGTTTATGGGTCGTAACTGGGAATTGTACAACGTATTGAGCTTGGGGAAGAGCGCTGACGTCGATCAGCTGGACAGACGTCCGGGGAGGCGAACATAGCGAGTCTCCACTCCGTCGGGTGTTACCTTCCAACCGTTAAGACATGCAGACATGTGAAATGCCACTGAGAACTTTAATATCTGAAAGCGTGCCCGTTGAAGGTACTTAGATACATTTGTGGGACAAGAGGGACGGAGCTGAATAATTATGGGCCGGGCCGATGTCACCTGACATTGAATTTTCGAGTTTCTTGGTCAATTGAGCAAGATCCATGCTTTTCGTATTTGTATCTGATTGAACAGCTAGGCTTCACCATAGCAGCCGAGTACGTTCCGTCATGGCTGCGCCAATACTAAGATGCATCTGGCCGTCGCTGGCGAGGCGGTCAACCGCGATACCTACCGCTCTTCCCAAATTGCCCATGCGGTCATTCTCGACGACGCCCGCACCGAACGCGACCTTAAACCAAGTCCTACGAGTACGTTTCTCTCACTCTCAATGCGCTCGGTTGGTTGCAGAACAGAAATTCTAACGAGCGGGTTTGAAAAAAAAAATAGGGATGTCGTAAGCCCCAGCGAGCGCGCCACGCCGTCTCCCCGGCCCTGTCCGACACGCACTGCCCGCAGCAGAAGGGCGTGTGCCTCAAGGTCGGCATCACGCGGCCCAAGAAGCCCAATTCGGGCGAGCGAAAGACGGCCCGTGTGCGCTTGTCCAGCGGCCGTATGGTCACGGCCTACATCCCCGGCGAGGGCCACAACATCCAGCAGCATTCCGTCGTTCTCGTCCGCGGAGGCCGAGCTCAGGATTGTCCCGGTGTGCGGTATCATCTGGTTCGGGGAGCTTTGGATCTGGTAGGTCGACAATGACTCTACTATATACTTTTTCGATGGAGGGAGAGAGAGCGTAATCGTACAATATTTCGAAGCTACTTTTTGCTAACGCGGGCATTTTGTCTAGGCTGGCGTGGGTAATCGCAAATCGAGTCGAAGTAAATACGGAACGAAGAAACCAAAGAAGGCATCGGTGGGCACATAGACCGGGGTTTGACAGCTTAGGCATCACATCTGAATTATACGACGAAGACTTACGGGTTTCCCAAACCAATAGAGGATTTAGGAGCATCGGACATGGATTGTACTTTTACACCGCGTGACGTTTCAATAACTTCAGCATTACCATTTCAGATGGTGCTACCATAAACTTGTATCTACAGATGAAAAAGATCCGATATCATCGTTGAATTGATGAATCCATAGACGCCACCCCCTGTGCTCCGATCAATACCCCATTGGTTATGCGTTATGGTAGACCTTCATGATGGAATGATTAATGTCTACTTTACAACTATTTTGTCGCCTAATTCTTTTATCTAATCCTGTTGGTTCTCATAACCCTGTGGCTTCTCCAGCCCGTTAACCTCAAAGTATCTTGCAGTGCCTAGAAAATAGGTTAGTAAGACTAATTTTATGGAGTAATGCGGATGTGATGGCACATACAAGAGTATCCCTTCCAATCGAAGTTGTCTTTGGGATTGCAGTGGCACCGCAGATCCAATCGAGTCTTCTCGCCAGTTGGACAGTGCGTGAAGGGAACGTGGTAGTAAGCGATGTCGTTGAAGAAATGAAGTTCTTCCTTCTTCAGCAACAGGGCAGCAGCGATAGAATGCACTGGTGCATCTCCCCATCGTTCATAAAAGAAGCCGCCATCCATGTCGAGGGACTCGAAAAAGTCGACGTAGGCCTTGGATCGTAGCCAATCCAGGTTGCCGACCTCGAAGTTAGACCACTACATGCATGTTAGTTGAGTTATGAATAAATGTAGTATGTTACTTACGAAATGGCAATGGTTGTATGTATCACCGCCATCATCACTCAGGAATCCCATGGAGTTGCCCTCCACGACGTGCTCGGGGTAGTTCTTCATGAATTTCTTGACGCTATCCCAGAGCGTAGGGATAGTCTCGACGTATTCGTACAGACTAAGTACGAAGCTGTACTTCTTCTTGTTCTCGGCCATGAAACGGAAAGGATCGTAATGAACGTCGCAGTAGAGCTCAATGCTGGGTTCGACTCTCCAGTACCATTCGTAGTTCATCATAAGCGGCTGGCGGAAGAAGAAGCCGGACTCAAAACGGCACATATGTCGGTAGCTAACGGAGTCGCCGTAGATGATCTTACGTTGCGCCATATCCTCACGAACCTTGCGCGCCTTATCTTGATCAATGTGCTCAGGGAAGGACCAATGCTCGTGGGGGATCTCGCCGTAGTATGTCTTTCCAGAAACGAGAGAGCTGGTAACCTTCTTGAACGTAGCATCGAATGGCTTGTCATTGAGGAAGACCCAATCGTAATTATATCGGCGATTGAAGCGATCCTCAACTTGACGGATGGAGCGAGCGATTTCCCATACGTCACTGTTTCGGGCAAGACTCACAAAGGTAGCGTTCATCCGAGGACCAGGGGCGGTTCCCAAAAGCTCATCCCATCCTTGATCCGATGGCGTCAAGGCCATTGGCGCTTCGGCAAGATCTTCGAATTGCTTCGGGGTTCCTGTGGCCGGCTTCGATGACGAACCCTTAGTAGAGCCGGGGGTGCTCTTCGTCGAGTCATCGGACTTGCCTCCCCAGCTCGAAGAAACTCCACCGACATCACCTGCTGCCTTTTCTGGCTTTGAGGATGATGAGCCTTTACCGACTCCGAATGTCGAGGGTTTTAGCTGCGGTACTCCATCGTAGGAGGAATGCGATACAAAGTAAAGGACTGCGAGAAACTGCAGACATTGCGCTCATGGTTAGCGGTCCAGACTTGACTATTCATTGAATCATCATTTGCGAATAGGTTGGGACGGCTTACGAAGAAGGCGAAGAGAATATATCTCACGATGCGCGCACTGCCGGCGGCCATGGTTTCGGATTTGGATAGACCGGTCTTTCACCGTCGATAAATCGCTGTTGTTGTTATTTGTAGAAGATGCGCGGTTGTTTATGGATTAATCCTGATCAAGGAGGTTTCGCCAGTAGGGAGGGTGGCGGAGACCTCCAACGGAGAAAAGTTTCTTTGCCTATTATAACAAGAAACAAAGGAGGTCATTAAGTCATCACCGGAAGCTCAAAATAACTGACTCGACTTCGCATACATGAGCCGGGACTTTTTTATGTGACCGCAAGGGAGTGAACGAAGAGAAAGAAGAAAAGGGTCAAAAAGGTAAAAGGTAAAATTAAACAACAAGACAACAAGATAGACAGATGAATTAATAGAATAGGTAAAAGTAGGATGTGAATACGAACCCTTGGAAAGTAGTCTAGTAGAGTACTACTAGTACCTAGTAAACGAGGTCGAAGTGGATTAGGGGTTACAGGGCTGGAACACAGAATTGGCTACTACAATTTGCATTTGCAGGGTGTAAGTGGTTTTGGATCAAAATGGGAAAACGGAGTACGATGGATTAAAATTTCATTTTGCTGAATAGATCGACGCGTCAGTGTGAAAGTGGATATTCTAACTTCCCCCTGACTTGTACAATTTAGTACAATTTAACACAAAACGTTGTATAATATGTATCTTGTACCTATTTTTCCCCACCCTTTACTTCATAGTACGATATTTAGGTGCATCTAGGCCTGTGGATCTCTCCGTATTACCGCTGGTAGCGTCCTTTGCTCTTGGCGCCCGTACACTTCCAGCGCTGTCCGCCCCGAACCCGTCCTGCCCGTCGCTAAGTTTCTACCTGAAATTCCTTATCGATTGTTTAAATCGCATGATTTGACACCTGGGCACCTGCTGGGCACGCAGGCACGCTAGCAGCACGTTATACAAGGTTGTACACTTGTCAATGCTCGAAATTAAGATGCACTTTAATGCAACACCTATGAGGTCTTATATAATGGGATCTGTCTCATATGGAACTGTAGTGATCTGGAAAATGCATCTTTGGTAACGTTTCTAGCTCGTTGTAGTTTGTTTGAGAGAAGCATGTCTCAGCATCTCAACATCTTGAGTACTTAGGTAACCTGTCGCCTGTCTGCCTACTTAGTTTGCTCGAAACGCTGGTCTTAATGCGGTTTTCCGCATTCATATCACTTGGCTTAATCTGCTGCATCGGTAGATCTGTATACATGACATGACCTGTCTCCTACGTACATCTATCTATGCCCATACACTATCAGAGTTGGGCATTGGATCGACGCATGGATTGCACTGCTGGCCCAGTGGCCCTATCTCAAATCTTCACATAGGAGGATTCAACCAACATAATCCTACATGAATGGACATCTTCAAGCGTTTCTGAACCTATCGTTCTTCCGATGGGGCCGTCTGGAGGCTAATGCTGACGTACCTTACTACGTGGTAGATACGTACGCATTGATATTTGAGATAAAGATCTCGAAGGATATATCTATCGTGAGCAACTTCATTCTCTCCAAATGTGCGCCAGAGATATACCAATTAAGAGCTGTTTCAGTTTTGGATCTCCGTCATATGAAGATTGACCAAACTAGGGACTTTTTTGCAAGCTGAGTGCTTTGATTCTCGGGCCGAGCACGTGACTAACATAGGCACGTTGTTAAGACATGTACCTAGATCAACATGCAGCAATTGTAAATGATATGGAGTAATTATTGTACTCGCCCGGGATCTAATCTCCCGACTTTTAACCGGTACTTCATACCTCAAGTCCGGGACTTTTCAAAGGGTCGGAACTTTTCAAAGGGATTTTTTGTAGCTACTTTAA
>MU388333.1:0-88236 GCA_022578535.1 Jackrogersella minutella
ACACCAAGATCTAATTGATCTAAAATGGTTTACCCATCATATTTACTGGCTTCATTTGAACAACGGTGATAATCTCGTTAAACGCAGTGTGACAGATCACGAACGTTCAACAATGCTATGAATGAACCGCTATATGAGATGGATAGTATAGCTCGAGTCCTTATGTTCTTGCAATACTCCTCTCTCTATAGGTAGGTTCTGATGATATTAAAACGCTCAACTACGAAGATTCATACATGTTTTCATGTTGCATTCGTGCGAAATTTAGAAAACATCAAACATCAAACATTTTCCCATCGACTTCGTTTTATCTCCTACGTACCCCAGATCGTGCGGCTGACTCGCTCAATATGGCTGGCTGCGTCTATCGTTAACGAGATCTCTGTCTCGCTTTTCATGTACGCTTACGTTAATTGTCTTGTTTCCTTCAATTTAAATGGTCAGGCCTATGGTATAAAAAAAGAGACGCCCAGAAAGATCCCACGTTGAATGTAACGATTGAGGTTTCAAATTCCATCACCCCTTGACAAGGGTTCATGATTCACCACAGTCTTGGGTTCTTCAGCCTTGTCCATCAACCCAATCACTCGTCTTGCCTTCACCACCTTGTGGACTTAGCCGAGAAATCTCGAACATAACCCTGCCATGTCCATGTTTGAGGATCACAGACCTTTATCTCCACTATCGCGGAAGCCCAGGTTCACGGAGATGGGTAGAGAGAACGGAGGCCCTCGCTTGCCACCGAGTCCTCGCCTCTTGCCTGCTTCGTATCTACAGTCCGCGTTTACTGTCTCTTTCTCCTCTCTCACCTTCGTGTCTTTGGCCCAACTATCGCCAGTGTCAGTGTTGACCGCCATGGCGCCGTAATACATTCACTTATCTGCGTGAATATGAATTATTCGCTTCTTATATAATATTTTTGAAAGATTTACCCATTGATTGGGCTTTTACATTCTTTTATTGGCCAACATTTCCCGCGCCACTACCATAATGGCGACTCCAGGAGCAACGCAGGCCCTGCTGGGCGCCTTTTTCTTCGGTATCCTGTTCAACGCGGCGTCGGCTGCCCTGGTTTTGTACGTTATTGGCCATGGTTCAACGATCTTTCGGGACGGCCTGAGGCTGGTCCTCATATGTTTTCTCCTGTCTTCTGCGGCTTGGGCGCTAGTCGAATTCATCGCGACCATCATCGAGCCCACAGCAACGTCCTCGTGCCAGGTCGCCGCAGTCTTCTCGTCCGTTTTTGATCAACTAGGAAGGATTTTTGTCGAACAGTACTTGATATGGGCGACACAGGTGCAAGGGAAGAAGTCGGTATTGACGTTAGTGTCGCAAATCCTCCTTGTTGGCCGGTTCGGTGTTGGGATGGCATTTATAGGACTCACCGGGAGCGAGTTTAATCCTACATGTGTGCCCGTATCTAAAATTTTCCCCATTGGCGTCACTGTCGTTGCCTTGGACGCCGTCATCCTTGTGCTGCTGGCTATTCAAGTTTTGTCATCAGGCTCGACAAAAGGTATCACCGGTGATGGACGTGCTCCTAAGAGAAGTGTTACCTTGGTTATTATCGGTCTGGCAATTTGGATAGGGGTCAGTTCTGATAATGCGATGATGTCTACTATAATGCTAACTATCTACAGATGAGTGTGGTCCTTCTCCTAGGCATGAGGGGAATAGAATTGGTGTTGAAGACTACGCTCCCTGCGCTTGGCCTAGCAATCTTAGTTGGTATGTGTATATCTTACACGATAGTTGCCCCATCGCTGACATTGTAAAGCACTGGTTACTGTGCTCTCAGGAACACTCGTTGTTCCCCGTGGTCCGCCCCCACGACGACCAGACTCTCCGACCAGCCGGGATATTGGTGGAGATAGGGACCTATCATCTTCGGACTCTTCAGACTATCCCCCGTCTCGCTATGAGGATGTGAAGGGAATAACTGTCACAACAGCCATGGCCGCATACGCCAGTCCAAACGACGGTGCTATGCCCGGCATCTCATCACCCTTCATACAAATATCTGGAGTTGATCAGGCCAATACGAAGAAAAAGATGAGAGGAGATGTGTGGGCTAAGGCAACAGCAGGCAAACTCATGATCTCAAAGCCAGTTCTCATGGACCAGGAAGGCACGGTAAATCCCCTTGACAAGATAGCAACAATCGATCTCGCTACGGCTGCTAGTAACGAGAAGGAACGGCGAATCAGATTAGCTCAGCGTGGGTCAACTCTCATCGCACAGCGACCAGCTCCGCCGCCACCAAATTCTTCAGGGCAGAATGGAATACTTTCCAGGGAAATTAGCACGAAGCGGAAACAAGTTGCACCCTCGTCTTTGGCGTCACTGGAGAGGTCCGTTTCCTCTAAGACTACTAAGACGACGACGGGACTTTCTGTCGAAGCAAATGCATCTTCTACTTCATCAGAACTGTCTCCCGGAACCGAAAAGATGAGGAGGAGATCACCACGTCAGCCCGATGCGCCATTGGTCCCGACGACGTTCCAGCCGATTAGACCTGGTGATCCCATTCGTATCCCGATTCCAAGGTCTCGAACTCCACCTGAGTCGCCAAAGCCTGCTCAGCCGCCGAAAACTCCGCTTCAGCGACGTAAGACAACTGGACTCCCGTCGAATCCCCGCGCACAAGCAATGGCATCAAGGGCGAAGGAGGCTAAAAACCAGAGACAGGAAACTGTAATGTTTGTCAACAATATCGTCTATGATGATCCAAATGCCGTGAACAATATTGTGCAAGGGGCCTCAAAAACGCCAATGACCTCCCAAGATTCCGGTAACTCGGTTGTCAACCGTCCACGCCCGATTCCCAGGAAAGGAGACAATGATCGCCATGTCTTTCCCGCCGAGTTTTCGCCTAGCCAGGAACATAGAAGATCAAAATCTGCTGGTTCGATCGCAAGCAGAAAGTCCATCCTTCAGTCTATGCCTGGAAGCCCTACCCAGCTGCCGCCGTTGCCGCCACCGCCTAAAAGCGCCGGTAACGCACCGCGACCTCTTCCCAATGACACAATGAGCATGACATTTGATGAGAAGATGAATTTTCTTTATACGGCCCCCCTTAGCGCCCCATCAACCGCAGACACTCCAGATAATCGACGATCTCTGGTGCCTCAGGTGCCTCCCCTGCCGGCGACATATATGATAAATGCGCAACGGACAAACATTGAGAGCACCCCTAAACCTGAAGCCGAAGCCAACAGTGAAAAGAGAATGTCTAAAATAACTGACAGGAGTTCAATCCGAACTACGAGCATTCTTGGCATCGAGGATATCCCACAACAGCTTGCACGAAAAATCAGTAACTCCCGCAAAGCTGCTGATGAATTGGGCCAGTCTTGGCTTCCAGGAATATCGGTAGAGAATGAAAGACAAAAACGTCGCTCCCGTGACACGATGAATCGACTATCATCTCCGGTAATCCCTGAAGCGAGCCATTTCAGTGTATCGTCTATGAGAAGCGAACAGAGAACCCGAGACGATTACGCGAGCACTATTTGGGGCTCCGTATACTCCCCGGTTCTTGCTGTTGAAATCCAACAGGCGCGACTCAATGCCCGTTCAACATATATCAAGAAAGACTCCCGTAGCTCTGATCAGTCGCCGGAGCCGAGCGTTCCGTCCGATGTCCCTAGCGAGGTCATAGAGGTCATGTTAGATACCTCGGTGGCTGCCCCTGCCGAAAACGAGGAATTTATTGAAACTGCTATGCCAGAGGTCCCAGTTTTCAACTTTCATCATCGAGTTGGCGAAGAGTGTCCTACATTCTCTACCAGAAAAGAGAAGGGAAGACTAAGAAAAATGCCTCCCCCAGCTCCTTTGATTCTAAGTGTAAAAACTAGCAAAAGAGCTATAGTCATTCAACCTGCGGAACCCTCACCGATGGAATCACCCGAGGCTGCGTACCAGATGATCCAAGCTCAGCTACATCGATTCGAAGAGCCAAACCGGGAGTCAGTAGCGAGCCAAGGAGGGCGCCTAGCACTACTGGAAAACTTGGAGCGCGAGATGGGTCAACTGGAAAACAGATGGCAAGGCCGTCTTGGGCACGACTCTGTATCAAGCATACAAACTTCCCCATCAAAAGATTCTAGGCCACCCTCGCTAGCGGCCGAACATAGAGCGTCTCGAAGGGTCTCTGTGCTTAACAGTGCCACACGGACTAAGGTTGAAGACAGCACGGATACACCCTCATCTCGGAGCCCCGGGACTAGCTCGGAAAATGCACCAGCTAGCCTCTGGCAAACCCGTCTCGCCGAGGCTCAATTGGAGTACATGAAAAGCACCCCCGACTTGCTCATGAAGCGAAATAACCTTAACTTCCTCTCGGTTTCGAAAGCTGCCCTTGGTAGCGCAAGTCCTCCCGATACAGATGAGTCCGATTACGAAAGTGGAACCCCTGGAAGCATACAGCCTCTCGTGCCCATAGTGTTTCAACCTGTGGTCCAAGTGCATGAACTCTGGAAACCGTTACCACCTGCTAAATCTCCAGTCAATGAAGGCCTTTGGATAGGTGCAACTCAGAAATCCTGTACTGAAGGCCAAGTTCATGAACTTCCGGGCCTGTCCGTGCGCCCGGCGATCAGAAAAGCCTCAGGCTCGTTGGCTATAGAAAGCACGCGACTATGGGAGAAGCCCACGAAGAGTAGCAGAAATCGCGCTATGAGTGGGCTGTGGAGGAAGTATGACCCCTCTCGAGACTCGACGTCGAGCAGTATGGCTATTCGCCCTGTCACCATGCGTCCACCTCGAAGAAACAAACGTGTAACTCTCTTACCAGATATTCTGGAAAACCCCGAGCCTTTGCCAGATAACCGTGGAACTTTAGGTCTTTTCCAATTCCCTTGGGGCGAGAAGAGCGACCATGCTAGTATCCAACCTCGACCTATCCGTATGTACACGGCCATGCCGGGGACCATGACTACAGGCGGCCCATCTATAAACGCTTCTTTGGAAGCTAGGTCAAAGCAGCTGGAAGCCGAAGAGTTGACGACGTCTTTCTTCGACGACTACGAAGCAGAGGAAGAGGGTGATAACTTTGCTTACTCGGATAGCGATGGCGAAGGAGATGACTTTGACGAGACTACTCTGTGGGAGATTGCCAGCTTACTTAAGTCTAAGAGCGTGCCTTCAAAGAACAGCTTGCTCCCTCCACCGTTGCCGACTTCAGATTCCGTCAACTCTCCTGTTTCTGCCGAAAATATCCGTGAAATGGAAGCTGATGACTACCGCGACGATGGGTTGGTGTTAGAGGAGCCTATTCCGGTAGATCGTTCCTCCCTTATCGCTTCTGAACCTGTTAAAAATCAATCTTTGTTATGGGATCAGTCAGAGGCTTTGGATATTCGCATTGTCGGTTTACCTCAGCCGGATTCTGCAACTTGGAAGAGTTACATCACAGAGCCCTCAAGAACAGTTCGATCCAAGCTCCACATTGAAGACATTGCTCCCATTCAAAGCAACAAGCTATGGGAGCTGGGTACAAATAATCACAATGCATCGGGTACTGGGCTACTCTGGAGCCTAAGCAAGCCATTCAATGATGTGTCAGTTATCTCAGAGACGAAGAAGGCTGTTGAACCCACCAAGACGCCATCTTTGTGGGTACAACCTATGTTGAAAATAGACTCGAATATCGTGGGCCTGTTTGATACTGGTCACTTCAGGGCAGATTATCGCAGAACCTCGAAGCAGCCTGCCGCCTTTGTAATGACGAGGAAGCCGCGTGCAGTGGAAATACCTTTAGCGAAGTTGACCTCAAAAACTCTCTGGACAGGCAAAGTTACCACTAAGGCTACATTAATGTGGGAGCAGCCCATGGTTATCTATACCCCTGAGCGTGATGGCTTGTTTGACAGCAACGAGTCAAGGCCTAACTTTCGCAGGACTACGAAGGAACCTGCCGCCATTTCCGTCAAAAGAGTCTTTCGCAAGCCTGAGGGGCCACTTGCCAGTCTAAACACGAGCAGCCTATGGTCTAGGGAAATTCTTGTCTCCTCGCGACCCAATAATGGTTGGCTATTTGCGTCCAAGAAGTCAAACGTGTTGGCCTCTCGGTCAGCTAAGACACAAGCCACACCTAAGGTCCAGGTGATCCCGCTATGGGAGAAGTTGGAAACAAGTCCAGAGCCGGAGCAAGAAGGTCTATTTGATGTAAGCATCCCAAGGAACAACTATCGAAAGACTTTCAAAGCCCCTGCTGCCATCTCGATGCCTACAAAGCCTCGCACAAACAGAGAGCCATTGCCGACTATCGACACAACCAATCTCTGGACTGGAGAGCCGTTTGAGCCACAACCCACGGTTTCTGCCCCCGAGCCACTCCTTGAAACCGAACCCGCCCCGGAGTCAACCGTCGGGAAATCATTGTGGGAACAGCCCATGTCACTAGTACCCAGCAGTAACATTGAAGGTCTTTTTGACGCCAATACTGCCAGAGCTGATTACCGGAGGACCTCCAAGCTCCCGGTTGCGATTGATATGGCAAGGACGCCCCGAAAAGTAGTAGAACCACTCGCAACCTTGACGAGTACAAAGCTCTGGGAAACACAACCCGAGTCGAGTTACCCTTTCATATCTAACACAGTTTCTTTATGGAATACACCTACCATGTCGTTGTCTGTCATGCCGGGACTGTTCCAGCTTGATCCGAGTCGCAAGACATATCGAACCACTTTGGCGGACCCAGCTGCACTTCATATGGACCGAAAGCCTCGCGTTGCCAACCTGCCCGTTCCGAGCCTTGAATCAAGCCGCCTATGGTCTGGCAGCCAGATAACTTCAGTCGAACTAGACTGGATCACAATTTCTTCTGTGGCACCTAAAAGCCCCTCAGTCGCTTACGTATCCACCGCGAGTTCGCCGCCCTCATCGCCCGTGACTGATTCCTCATCCATCAAGACGAACACCACAAAGGCATCTTCCACCAAGGGCTTCTTCAATGGTTGGTTTGGGAAAAAGAAGAAGGAACCGGAAGTCCCCCAGGTTCCCGAGGATTCTACACTAGAGGTAGCCCGTGAGATCCCAGCCGTACTGGAGTTGCCTAGGGAATTTGTCGTGAAGAATTTGGACGAAGCCCCTCACAAGAAGCCAGTCCACACTCCTCTTCGCCAATTACACCGTCAAAATATCGCTTACCGCGCAAATTGGGACGATGAACTACGGGAAGCCATCAAAGCTACCTACCCTGGCACAATGACTGCTTTAAGGGCTTCTTATCCTCAGGATTGGGAAATGGAACTTGAGGCAGCTATCAAAGCAAGCTACATACCAACCACGCTTACTCGTGGACCCGCTTCGCCTCGAGACTGGTCCTGCGCTCTCCACAAAGCCATTGTTGCTTCTTACCCCGAAATAAGATTCTCGCGCGGTCAAGCCCCTCCGGCACAATGGAATGCCGCGCTCCAAGAGGCCATTACTAGCAGCTACCCACCCCAACCCAATGACTTCGACGTGGCTGTCCGACATCCCGCATTCATGGGATCTATGGAGACAACGGCCGAGACAGTCCACCCGGCAGTCTGCCCAACGGTGCTGAAGAGGAGAGGAAGCTACAAGGAGCAGAATAAAAGCCACTCGGACCAACCTACTAGCTTCGACGCTGCAGTTCGACACCCCGTCTTCTTCGGCTCTATGGAAACGACTGCCGAGATAGTTCACCCTGCGATCGATTCCGGTATGTTGAAGCGAAACGTGACTCACAATGCTATATCGGCGCCTCTGCTCTGGGCCAAGCCAACAAGCACAAAAGCTACCATCACAGGAGGTATGTGGGTCTCGAACGGCTCCGCACCTAAGGCTCAAACATCATCTTCTCCCGTCGTTGAAGTCAGCGCGGCACGTCGCAACCTGCGAGAATCTAAGCAAGTCGCTGGAAGTCCCGTCAAGCCCGACTTCACCAAACAAGGCATGTGGAGGCGCAACCACATCAGCGAAGAATCTCAGCCCCGGAACAGGGACTGGTTGGAGGATTCAATGAAGAAGCGCTTCTCGCGCGTGGAGCTAAGGTATTAAGAAAAGGGGGCTGTTTCTGAAGGGTCAATGTTGAGGAACGAACGTTATATATATATAGCATATAAGGTATATACCCTTTAAAGTGGATAACATCGAATGGCTACTTAATAAGCCATATATTCTATCATTTATTTTACTTTTCTTTGCATTAAAGTTGCTTTTAGCGTATAAAGCGGGTGTGAATAAGCACCCAGGGTAGCGCGGCGTCACGTTGATGAGGCGAGGATAGCGAATACATTATATAATCGAGATTTATAAAATCGATGTTGCGCATTCTCCTATTGCTTTATGTTGTGTATACTTATCCGGCTGTAGGTTGAGTGCAAAACTTCTGTTGATAGTTGTTTTTCCATCTGTTCTCCTTAGGCGGTTGAAGCTTTTCTGTCGCTGTAAAGTTTATGTTTGCACACTACGTGATCTAATGATCGCGATGAGAGCCACATATTCTCAGTACCATATAGTGTCGCAAAAAACTAAAACCGCTTCCTTGCTACACTTCTACAAATATTAACCTCAATGACCGTGGGAATGCGGAGGCTGGGCTGTGTATCAATCCGCTGTGATAACCTACCACATCGCACATGAGTAGAATAGTTCCATGTCCGCCCATCTTTCAAAAAAGAAACATTCAATGTTAGAAATAAAGTAAAAAGTGCCTAGTTCGGGGAAATGAAAGAAAATAATGAGTTGTTCCACCGACCCAAGACGGTAGAGTCTTCTCCACCAGTAATAAGGGGGCCGAGAATTCACTATACCCTAACCCTTGGCTCAAATGCATCATCTTGTAATAAAATTGCAACGGAAATTTTTACCTGTAAGCTCTAAATAGACATGCGTTTCATATATCTACTTATTTATTTGAAGCATTAAGAGAATAGTTGTAAGTATTACTTAAATGCAACCCCAGATTGTCGATTGGTCTGCTTGGCAGGCTCAATTACCATGCCGCTACCTACAAACTGGGATCCGGAGGTATTCAACTCTCAGATGGCGGGAGGACAGCTCCCGCCAGTCAAGTAAGTCCTACATTCAACCTCGATGTGACTATACTTGTCAGGGACGTGTATTCGCACGGTTTTGAAATAAATTATATTGCCTTGAAAATTATAGAAATAGTGGACTTTCTAGCTGTGTGCATCGTGAGATCTAATGAAGTATTAAATGGCCAACCAGTAACAATGCGATCCCACATTCTGCTCTATATCGCCTCTCTGGTGACTGCCATATTGGCAATATCCAACAATGGTAGCAAACCAGTCTACAAAGACCCATCGGCTCCAATCGAGGACCGCGTAGCTGACCTCTTGTCACGAATGACCCTCGAAGACAAGACAGCCCAGCTAGTGCAAGGAGACCTGCGGAACTGGATCAACATCACCGATGGCACGCTCAACCAAACCGGCCTCGAATGGAGCATGCGAACCCGCGCCGGCTCGTTCTACGTCGGCGTGGCGATACCGTGGAAGATGCTCAGCGACGGCGTCAAAGCCGGCCAGAACTACCTGATGCAGAACACGACGCTCGGGATCCCGGCCTGGGTTCAATCCGAGGGCATCCACGGCTTCCTGATACCGAACGCTACGATATTCAATTCGCCCATCGCGCACGCTTGCTCTTTCAACCCGGGGCTGGTCGAGGAGATGGCAAGGGCTATCGCCCGGGAAGCGAGCGCTCTGGGAGTGAACCAGATCTTTGGTCCTCTTGCCGATCTGGCTCGTGAGCTGAGGTTCGGCCGTGTGGAGGAGACTTTTGGGGAGGACGGCTACCTGTAAGATTATACAAACTCTCGTCCATGACGACATATGCAGAGCTAGCTAATTATTCAACTAGAACCGGAGAGCTTGCCCACGCATATGTCAGGGGCCTCCAATCAGGCAATGTCTCAGCCATGGTTAAGCATTTCGTAAAGTCCCCTGTCTCATATTTCATAATAGAAGTACTGATGTAGAAAGGCCGCATTCGCAACACCGGAGCAAGGCATAAATACCGCTCCGGTGCACGGGGGAGAGCGGGAACTGCGGACTACTTACCTCCCTCCCTTCAAGAGGGCCATCATCGATGCCGGCGCGTTGTCCGTCATGTCAGCCTACCACAGCTACGACGGAGTGCCGGCCGTTGCTGACAGACACGCCCTCACCGAGATCTTAAGGGGGGAGTGGGGGTACAAGTACTTCGTGAGAAAATCCGTTAACTCTGTTTTGGTGAAGCGAATCCTGATGTTCATAGGTAATGAGCGACGCGGGGGCCACAGACCGTCTATGCAAGGATTTCAAGATGTGCAGATCCGACCCCATCGACTCCGAGGCTATAGTGAACCTTGTAAGCACACGCTATCCCGCCAAACTCCAAATCTCGCATCTCACCACATTGCCGGCTAGGCACTTCCCGCAGGAAACGACGTCGAAATGGGCGGCGGGTCATTCAGCTTCGAGAAGATCCCGCAGATGATCGAGTCCGGAAAACTGCCCATCGACATAGTAGACCAGGCAGTCTCCAGACAGCTGCGCGCCAAGTTCGAGGCAGGACTGTTCGAGAACCCCTTTACCGGTGTCCCGGAGGAAGAACAGGCCAAGCACATCAACACGCCGGAGACCATCGAGCTCGCAAGGCAGCTCGACGTGGAATCCATCGTCCTGCTCGAAAATCGCGACAACGTCCTCCCTCTCAGAAGAGACGCCAATATCGCCGTCATTGGGCCCATGGCCCACGGGTACATGAACGTGCGTATGCCGAAACGTGCAACATCACGGGGAAGAAGAATCTGACACCTCCCACAGTACGGCGACTACGTGCCCTTCGCCTCGCAATACCGCGGCGTCACACCCCTCGACGGCATCCGCGCGGCGGGCACGGGCAAGATAACCTACGCGGCAGGGTGCGAGCGGTGGTCCACCTCGACCTCCGGCATCGCGTCGGCGGTCGCCCTCGCGCAAGAAGCAGACGTGGCCGTCGTAGTAGTCGGCACATGGTCGCGGGACCAAGACGAGCTGTGGGCGGGGCTGAACGCGACGACGGGCGAGCACGTCGACGCGCACAGCCTGGACCTCGTGGGGGCGATGCCCGCGCTCGTACGCGGCCTGCTCGCCGCACGCACCCCCGCCGTCGTCGTCTTCAGCTCCGGCAAGCCGATCACGGCGCCGTGGGTCGGCGCGGCGGCGCCCGCGCTCGTGCAGCAGTTCTACCCGTCCGAGCAGGGCGGGCACGCGCTCGCGGCCGTGCTCTTCGGCGACGCCAACCCCTCGGGCAGGCTGGCCGTCTCCTTCCCCTACGACGTGGGCACCACGCCCGTGTACCACGACTACCTGAACTCGGCGCGCGCGCACCCGGACGCGGGGGGCGAGGCCGCGGACGGGGAGCTGGCCTTCGGGCACGCGTACGTGCTGCAGAGCCCGCTGCCGCTGTACGAGTTCGGGTTCGGGAGGTCCTATAGCAAGTTCGCGTACGCCGACGTGCGGCTCGGCGCGCACGCGGTGTCCGCTGCGGACGTGGTGACGGTGTCGGTGGACATCACGAACGACTCGACGCGCGACGGCGCCGAGGTGGTGCAGGTGTATGTCCAGGACGTCGTGGCCAGCGTCGTGGTGCCGAACAAGCAGCTACGGGGGTTTTCCAAGGTCTTCGTGCGGGCCGGCGCTACCGAGACGGTGAGTGTCGATATCAAAATCGCCGACTTGGGGCTCTGGGATATAAACATGAAGTACGTTGTTGAGCCTGGCGAGTTCGTTATCCATGTCGGTAGTTCGAGCAAGGATATCAGGGGCAAGGCTACGTTTACCGTTGTTGCTTAAGGAACCTAGGGGGTTTGCGGTAATTAAGTGGTATTATACTGTATATGAGTCCGCGATATCCTCGCCATACCTAATTATTATCACCTTCATCTCTCTCGTCATAGCATTACTCATTTCCCACCCTTAATGATACCCCATCTCAAGTAAGCGTAAATGAATTACTCGTCCCCACAAATGCCGAAATCGCGCCCCCAACCAGGGCCTTGCTATCGCCGTAATACTTGGTCCTGTAAGTCCCGGGCTCGGCATCGGCCTCGGTCTCCCAGCTGATGACAACACTACTATATCCCAACACGGTATCCGTGCGCGTCCACGTGTACACGAGGCTCCAGTCCGTGTCGTCTCTGACCTGGGTCCAGTTCCCGGTGCTCGCGTCCTGCTTCTCGATCGCGCCGAACGTGCCCTCTAGCCTAAGATTGTTCCTCGGGTTCGCGCCGACGAACGTGGCGTTGACGACGGCGCCGCGCGCGTACGCGGCCGCGGGCTGCGTCGTCACGTCCCCGAAAGACTTCCCGATCGGCGGGTTGTCCTGCACGACGCCAGTGATAAAACTCAGGCTGTCGTTGCGATTGTCCGGGGGCGTGGGGCCGGGGTCGGGCGACGAGGTGGATCCGGGCGCTAGGTGCTGGATGTTGCTAACGGTGAGGTTGATGTACGCGGGCAGCTCCCACTGGCCGAAGAGCGTGCTGGCGCCCTCGTACCGCTGGATGCCGTACTCCTCAGGCGTGGCCAGGTAGTGCGCGTAGGTGTTCGCCGGTCCGCCTAGCACGACGTTGGGCTCGACGTTGTCGGTGATGTCTGCGGCTGCGGCTTTAACGGCGGCGCGCCAGCGGCGCCCGGACATGGTGGTGGCTTCGCTGGGGCTGATGATGATGACGAACTGGCCCACGCGCAGCATTTGCACGTCGATAATGTTGGGACTCCATGCGTACGGCTCCGTCATCTCCCCTACGTCGAGGAGAACGGGCTTCGGATTCTGGCACGCTTGTTGCTGCGGCGTGGGTGCGTGGAGCAAGTCCTTGACGATTTCCCAGACGGGACTGGCACTTGGTTCGCCGGAGTCTGCTTGCGTAAAGTCAAACGCACCGGGTCCGTCAGTTGTGCCGGCGGCGAAAGAGTATCCCAGAGCCGCGGGACATGTCTGTACCTGGGTTCCGTTCTCCAGCTGGAAATTCCAGAAAGCCATGTCGTGGTAGAAGTGGAAGGATTTCACCGTCGAACCCACGACGGCAGTGCCGGTTGAATCCAGTGAATCCTAACAAGAGGTAAGCGAAGTTCATGTAAGAATAGAAGAAGGTAATTCTGCCGCACATATACCGATCTCGCACCATCGTACTGTCGCTTTCCCATCTCATAACAGCTCGCAATTCCGAGGTCAAGTGTGGTAAAAAGGGGCCCTCGACCATGGCAGGCCTGCGATTTACCGTTTGCGCAAGTGCTGTTTTCGAAGCTGCACTGCTGGCCAGACCCATCGTCGCACCTTTACATCATATTAACACCTTACCAGAAATTCAGGAACTATGCAGATATATGCTTACCAAGCACCCAGTGTATTAGGGGTTGTATCGCCAACATTCGCCTGAGAAAACCCAGCAACAAATCCGTCAGCGGCAGAACCTTCACTCTCCATTGCCTGTTCGAACATGATTTCCGCTACGCCCTTGTTGTCGCCAGCTACGTGGGTGCTGTTTTGGTAAATCGATGTTCCGTGAACGGGGTACCATGTCAGAATACCGATGTTCTTGCTATCGGATGCGCGCTGGAACTTCAGAACGGTCATTTCTTTATCGGTGCTGTCCGCATACTGAGCTCGTTCCTCGGCAGGATTAGCCAAGTAGGCGTACAGACTTCGACTCAGGTTTCCGTCCGTGATGTTTACCGTCCCTATTGAAGTAATTAGAGAAGACTTAGATATATATTAAGCCTGTTTGATATACCAAAGTCAAGATATCCCTAATAGTGAAAGTATTAGCTATATCTCCGAGTCTCATCAGTTGCTCCTTTACCTACCTCAGTTAAAGATTCATGGGCTCTCTGGATCGACAAGACAGCACCATCGACAATAGCTTGGTAGCTCTGCCTGTCGAAACCCAAACTCGTGACCTGCGGGAGCAGATAATTAAACCAAGCCCCAGGTCCCGAATGGGCGTGCGTCCCGGTGACCGCGACATTGCCCCGGTTGTACACGGAGTATTCGCTTCCCAGGGCGGCAAGGCCGTCGAAGATACCGAAGCTGACGGCGGTATCGCCAGACTGGGTGTCGAGGACCAGGTACACGAACCGATCATCCGGGTTATTCACATCGCCGACGATGAACGCTCGCGAGTGGATCCGCTGTCGAAGGCCGGTGCCGGTCTGAGAGAGGTCGGCGTAGCCCGCGAAGTTGATTTCCACCACGGGGCCGGTGATGTCGGCCTTCCCGACCCCGATGAGGTACTGGTCGCCCTTTGTCTCCTGCCTTGGTGGGATATTCGCACGCGCCGCATGGTGTCGAAGATCGAACTTGCGCTGCGGTGTTGACGAGCTCGACTTGATAGCAAAGAGAGCCCCTAGCACGAAGAACGAAAATATCGAGACGAAGGCCAGTACGGGTCTTCCTCCCGTTCGAGAGCTAGCAGAATACGACCGAGCCATGACATGCGAGATTGGATGATTGACTAATTTCTCAAGCTCGAGTCAACCGTTTCTATTTCTTGAGAAATAGGGTTCAAGCTGGGGGGCGGTTCCTTTCCTATATCTAGGATCGGAGGCAGCAGCAAGCGTTTACTTCTCTAGGTACTCTTTGGGAAAGAGGCACGAGACAGCTTTAAGGCATTTCCAGTACGGGTCCTGTCCCCCGTCCAGGATGCAACATCGATGGTGATAGCTGCATATAGACAAACAGAAAACAAGCTTAATTAGTGAGTCCGCCCAGCCATTCTAGACAGGCTTGGTGTGTAAACCTTGCATGGTACTTGTATCTCTCTGCATCCGGATGCCGGTTGCGTATGTAGATACTAGGTAACTGTTATCCATGGATGCGAGCAAGAACCCAGATTGGTATTGGCTGTTATACAATCAGCTGGCGCTCTGACATCATGAGCTGAGCTGTGAGGTCCAGGACACAGATCATCACATGTTCTCCAGGGGATAGCTGGGGGTAATAAGGCACACGATTGGATCGGCGATATGTCAGTTAGTTTAGTTCCTCGGCAAGTCATAGTGCTCTATCAGACTATGAGAGATAGAGGGTGGATGAGAGGGACGGGAAGCAAGGTCACCGACAGGACGTGGGGTTGAGCTGGGTTGCAATGTTCGTCCTAAGAGGTTAGACGATCGTATCTCCAATGATGCATTTATCGGCGTCATTGGGTCATTCGACCTATCGCAGACCTCATTTCACCTTTTCTTCCCCCCATTTTATCCCGATTCCCGCCTAGCCAATCGCGATCCAGGTCTGGATATACAACTAGATGCCAAATGACAGAAATGGTTAATTGTGTCTGCAGGTCCCCGTCCTAGTTGCTCTTCGTTGGCCGCGATTGGTGTCTGGATAAATTACCTACTATGTTCTCATTGCGGGATATCTGAGATTCTACGAAGTTATCGTGAACGAGTAATAAGAAATAGAGACGATCATAAAAGAAGCTAAGCTCGTAGCCCTAAACTTGGCTTCATGCAAGGCTAAATATATGAAGGTAATCTCCCTGTAACTGGGTTGCAGCCAGCATCTCGGAGATAGGTGCGTTAGGAGTACCAAATCGAACCGAGGCAGATCAGGTAACCATACTGCCGTTCATCACGATTCGTATTATAAAATAGGTAATTCGACTTCCTTAATTCCTCATGTCTTAGAGGCGGTGTAGTCTCAGAGCGAATCATATAAGATGAAAGATGCCTGGTGATGAAGGATTTATTCCTACAGCACTCATCCTGAAGGTAATGTAGCAATGCCGTTGACGGTCTCGAAAGAGGAAGTTCTCAGGTGACAACCTTTAAAAGTCCTACGTAGTATTAATAGAGAGAAAGAGGAAGAGAAGAAACGAACCCCCCTGCCCCCGCGAACTACCACTACATAGGAATCGGCTTATCTAATATTTGCTATGTGTTGTACTCAGGTACCCAAATATGTACCCCAAATTGTCGACCATGTCCTTGTAGCGGGGCGCCGCCGGGAGATCCCCATCTTAAAATCGATAAGTCATCCAGTACTTAAGAGCGCCATTGAACCCTCGCAGTCCTCGCTCGAATGTTGTGATTTGACCAATTTATTACTTCATCAACTATCGTCAAACTCTTCACGAGAAAGAAAATTTTCAACTATCATTACTATCGACCAAATTAGACATCTCTCATATGAGCAACAAATTAGCCTGAGGACCTACCTAGGACCTAGGTAACATGTGAAAAGTTGACAACTTCGAAGGCTTCTTATCAATCTAGATACCGCTTTTTTCTTTAGCTACGGATGAGACGTATGAATGCGGAATCCAGATACGAGCCGAATGATAAATCTTGGTCTGGACTATAGCGGTTTTCAGGTAATACCACTGAATGCAAAGCAAGTAAATCCACCCTGAAAACCGATACACATACATACATACAAACACAGCAAGGTAATCATAATAAATCATCTATTAATTTCGGGGTATCTAACGTCTATCGTAAACGTACCTAGGGTATGATTGTACATACATATATGTCTCATGTGTTCTTGACACGTGAGAACGGGTATAGAGCCACCAACGTAACTAACAGAATTCAGCTCCTATCTACCTGGGTCATCTCTGCTTAAGGAGTAATCTACCTTCTGTATCGTTAGTTCGTTACTGTAATCAATTCATTAACACCTAATGCCCTCGGTTCTATCCTAGCCCGGATATTTCAATTTTTCGGGAGAGCCACCCATTCACATACATCGCACCGTGACGTGATAATCCAACAAATTTACCGTTCTACTCAAATGAAACCCATATTACGCCCCGACGCTGGTTACTCGCTGTTGCTGATGTTCAGGTTGCGGGGTTAACCTCCTCGAGATATCGGGAATTCCGACGCGGTCTGCCATTCGGTCCGGGATCAAGTCAGGAGATACTGATCGGAGAGGATACTCCGTTGCCGGTGTTGCACGTAGCAGACGAGATGTCATGGGCTGCGGTGCGAGGATCGTAGGGGATTGAACCTCATCAATCACCGTCTTTGGGATCGGTCCCGGCCCAGTTCTGATGCTGGAGGGT
The DNA here is from genome assembly GCA_022578535.1 of Jackrogersella minutella. Lineage (NCBI taxonomy): Eukaryota > Fungi > Ascomycota > Sordariomycetes > Xylariales > Hypoxylaceae > Jackrogersella > Jackrogersella minutella. Next base: position 17,033 of record MU388333.1, read on the forward strand.
AGAATCTGCTCGAAGCCCTGCTCCCTCGCAACTTTCTCGATGCTCTTGAAGTACTATCATGCTATATTTAGCTCATGACTGGTGGGTTTGACCTCGGAGACTTGTTTACCTTGACCGTCTTCACTTGCAGTTCTAATGTCGCGTCCTCATCACATACAATCATGGGGTGCGGGTGCAGCTGGAGGCTCGAAAGCGTCCACATGTGATTGACGCCCTGCTCGATGCACTTTTGCAGAGCGAGAGCCTTGCGCGCGCCGAGGATAATGACGACAACTTCTCGCGCCTCGAGGACTGTCTGAACGCCAACCGTCAAAGCCATCTTAGGCACTTTGTCGATGTCGTTCTCAAAGAATCGAGAGTTAGCGAGAATGGTGTCATATGCTAGCGTCTTGACCCGGGTTCTTGAAGCCAGACTAGAGCCAGGCTCATTAAAAGCAATATGGCCATCTTCTCCGATTCCGCCCAAGAACAAGTCGATGCCGCCAGCACGCTTGATTTTGGCCTCGTACTCGACGCATTCCGCTTCAAGATTGGGGTTGTTGCCGTTGAGAATGTGAACATTGTTTGGGTTCACGTTGACATGGGAGAAGAAGTGCTTCCACATGAAGGAATGGTAGCTCTCGGGGTGGTCTCGAGGGATACCGACATACTCGTCCTATTTCAGGTGTTCGTTAGAACATTAGGTACATACGAATGGATGGGATTATATCATACCATGTTAAAGGTGACAACATTTTCGAAGGATATCTAACATTAACTGGTCAGTTTTGATTCAAAATTACCTGTTTAGCCCACACTCACGTTTCCGGCTTTGTATTGCTCAACTAAGATCTTGTAGACACCAAGTGGACTTGAACCTGTTGGCAAGCCAAGTACGAACGGATGGGACGGGGAAGGATTGAAGTGACGGATTCTCTCGATGATGTAATTGGCTACATAAGAACTAGCAGTCTCGGAGTCGTCGCGGATGATGAGCCTCATTTTGGGTTCGTCTGAAATTGAGAGTTTGTATTGTAGATAATGTGATAGTTGAGAAGAACTCAAGTTCAATCTGAGGATATGGAGAGAGGTAGTTGTGTTTTGACAGACTTGCTTGAGGAAACAGGAGGAAGTGTATAGAGTAATACAGGGTCCGCAGTAATTATGAGTAGGAGCCTAGGAGCCTCATAGTGGCGAGGACAATAAGAAAGGCCTCAGCAGGATAACATCGGGCCTACCATCGATGATGGAACGTTTGCCCGGATTGGCCCGTTCTCCACCACGACGATAGTGATCTCACGCTTGTGACTGGGGAGGCTCGTTGAACGTTGTAGTAACCTGTCCATGAACGGCTTTAGGTCATGTGCCGCCCTAAGCTCTTTGGTTGGTTGCTTCGTGAGCTGTGAGTCTCGAGCTCTGACCAACCACATGTTCGAGGTCTAGTTTGATAACGAGATATTATATGATGTCTTACCCTTCCCCGGAGATCTCGGGCGCGCTTAGTGATCGTGACGAGGTAAGGTAAGAAAATATCATAATGTTGGTAGATCGATAAGTTACTCATGAATGCAAGAGAAATGGTCTTGACGAGTTTCTGACACTTGAGCTAATGCAATTTCGACATCATCTTCTCGTAGTGGGGTAATTAAATCAGGGGCTCATTCTCCAGTCAATTGGGAGTCAGGTTTTTTTTTTCTTATAAAAAGTCATATCGAGATGTATCTATGACTTCGATATTTGATGTGGTCTAACGCATCATATATATGTCTTAGTGTGGGTTTTCAATTGGAGCCGCAAAGCTGAACTAGGAAAAATCCAAATATCATGCTCAGCCAAGTAGAGCAATATCATGAAGGTAATCAATATTTTTCTAAAAACGTTATCGGCTAAGGTTGTAGAAATGAAAAAATAAATGAATCCAGGAGAAACACACGTATGATGCGTTCTCTAGAAGAGTCTAAAATCTCTCGCCACTTTCACGTTTACGCTTTCCAAGATTTGTGGCTTACTCAACCAGGGTTTTTCTACTTATTAGTAAAGAAGAGTAAAGTGTTAGACGCTAACGACGACTCGAGTACCTTCCCTTCCCACTTACCTACATAGGTACATACATAAGGCCATTACCCATTTTAGGTATGCAAAAAACTATGCAGACGCCATGTGGCTCGTGCATGTTGGGCGATCCTTGCTCCTTTAAATATACTAAAACCTTAGACCTAGAACGTTAAAGTTCACGACAATTTCTAGAGCCTACAACGTTACATCTACAAACAACAACATTGACCCAGATGGCAGATAGCGGACAACACAACCACAACTCCTGGACACTGGACATGGACATGGACACTGGACACCATCCCCCCAAAAAACCAAGGTACCCAAGGTGAGACAATGTGCGATGTCCACCTCTACTACCTCTACCGTTCCTCTTCCCAATTCTTGTATCCTACTCCCCCCTCCTTAACCCTCCTTACCCTTTCTTGATACTTGATATCGTTACCTCATTGGTCCGTTCCTTGAGTCTGGCCCCTGTACCCTATCTGTTTCCCGTGTTAATAAGGATTCTACTACATACTATCGTTTATTGTTGTTGTTACCTACGGATTACACTACTAGCATTGGAATTGAATATCCCACATATCACACAACCACCTATATGCGCTCGTTGCCCTTTTCAGTTATTATAGCTGCTACGTGAGTACCACCGAGCTAGGCAAGCAAATATCACCAAGCATCCCGAAGTCACCTGCCCTACCTAGGAAAACCGTGGCGCTGTATCTTGTCTTCGGTCCCACTCGCCTAGCATCCCGTCCCGCCTTATCCCAGACCGTCGGGCGTTCTGATACTATTATGGTCGTTGTCTTGTCTTGTTATTGTTGTATGTGTTATTTCTTCCGTTAGGTGGTAGTAGGCTTTTTTTTTTTTCGGGAAACCAAAGCATAGTCGTAGGCGCGGAGCCACGTTTTAGCTTAGGGGGGGTGCAAGTTTGAGTGATACCTCTCACCTCACTTCGTGTGTCTATCTCGACATACAACACTTTTTGCTACCAGCGCAACCATTCTTTCCTCGTATCAGAGACTTGTTATGACTTAATTGTCCCCTCGCTCTTATTGCACCATTCCCTTCATGCTGTAACCCATTGGGTCTGACCTGAACACACACCCCGTGCTCTGAAGTTAGGTCTTGGCTCTTTATTCTTTACTTTCTTCTAGGATCGTACATTACTAGATCCAACCAACGGCGTCGCCTCGTTAACTTCGAATTTGACCGGCAGGTTTCATTTCTGCCGTTCTAGCCTTTTCCCGCCTATACGAGCCCTGACGCGGCCCTAAGGAAACATTTCACTCTCTTCCCAGTATCCAATTGCCTGTTTTTGCTGGAACATGACGAATGTTGCTTGAAGACAGGAATCAAATCTCGCCTTTGGATATCAGCTGCCTCTCTCATTTTTTCTTCTCTTGAGGCCTACCCATGCTACCTTCATGACTTATATTTATACCCAACTAGACCCTCGACCCAGTACCCTGTCATGCAGCCACTCACTTCTGCCATGACTACATTAAAAAAATCGCTGTTGGCGGCCTTCAAGTCCTTCCTCCGGGGTAGGTCATTCTTGCAGGCCATTCTCACGTTCTGGATCAGCCCGAAGGCCTTGAGGGAGCACAATGTCGACGGAAATAGGGCATACCCGCCGAGGGCCATCGAGGAGTTTTTAAAGGAAGCCGAGAAACTTTTCCTAGGACCAATCGATGAGGACGGGTTGAGGAGGTATTCTTCAGATCTCAAGCGACAGTTCCGAGAACGGTTGAGCAGCCATCCGGAATGCATGCTCCCGTCCTTCAACCACCTACTTCCCACCGGAAAGGAGCGAGGTCAATATCTTGCCCTCGATGTCGGAGGATCGACACTGAGAGTTGCGCTGGTGGAGCTAAGGGGTCGCGAGGCTACTGGGAGGGAGAGCGAGATTGTTCGGATGGTCAGCTTCAAGATCACGCCAGAAATCAAGCAGCTTGAAGGCATGAGTTTTTTCGATTGGATGGCATCTCGAATCTACGAAGTTATCCACACAGACATTTCAAACGAACAAGACACGATACCAATGGGCCTCGCGTGGAGTTTCCCAGTAGAGTAAGTTTGCCTTTTTCTCAAATAATCCGCACAGCAATTCTAACAGGATCGTCCATAAGACAAGTATCACTAGGCGGTGGACTTCTACTTGGTATGGGCAAAGGATTTCTGGCCACCAACGGTCTGTTGGGTCAGGACTTGGGCGAACTCATCAAATTTGCGTGCAAGAAGCAAGGCCTAAACGTTCAGCTTGAGGCTATCGTAAATGACAGCTCAGCAACGTTACTCTCACAGGCTTACGTCCATGGCTCTACACGCTTCGGCCTGATCTTAGGAACTGGCACGAATATTGCTGTTCACCTACCGGTGTCAGCATTTAGTCGTACTAAATATGGCAAGCGACCAGAGAGTTGGTTCAAGTCAGCCAGCCACGTCATCGTGAACACGGAGCTAGGCATGTTCGGGAAGGATATTCTACCTCTGACACGGTGGGACGAGCTCCTGAACGCCTCCCACCCTCGGCCCGAATTCCAACCCCTGGAGCATATGCTCAGCGGCTTCTATCTCGGGGAAATATGCCGACTCGCTATAGTCGAGGCCGTCGAAACGGCGGGGCTACTTGGCGGTCAATTACCGCCGTCCCTAGAAAAGCCGTACTCGCTCGACACGGAAATCCTGTCGAGAATCGAGGCGTAAGTCCCGCACAGCGGCCGTTAATTGACAAAAGCAGTTGTACAAGACTAACTCACAAACCCAGCGATACATCACCTACCCTCGAAAAAGCCATCTCGCAATTCACAACACACCATCCTACCTCCACGCCACCGACCCTATCCGATATCACCGCAATCCGCACCCTCGCAACCTTCATATCACGACGGTCAGCCGCCCTACTAGCCGCCTCAGTATTCTCGCTCTGGGAGCTCCGACACGAGACGGAAGCGGAGCACGTCCCCACGACACCGAAACCCACGCCCTCGAACGACAGCGGCGTTGCGTTGCCCTCGCCGTCGGTCGAGGAGCAGATCGAGGACATCGAGGCCAGCACCAAGGTCGCCTTCAACGGCTCCGTCATCGAGCACTACCCGCTGTACCTGCCCGCGTGCCAGCGCTACATCGACGGCCTCGTCTCCCACAGCCGGTACCCCGGGTCCGTGGACCTGGTCCCGGCCATCGAGAGCTCCATCCTGGGCGCCGCGGTGGCGCTGGCGTGCGCGACTGCCTCCGGCGCGCAACAGAAGGTATGAAAAATATAGAGAGCATTTACCCGTGTACATACGTATTCATGTCATCTTTTCTCTTCATACCTTTTTTTTCTCCCGTCTTATAATCTTCCGGGTATTTCTCGAAAACATATTCTTTTTTACTTATTTTATTTTCATGCATTCCCCCCCACCTTTGACGACGCGAGATACGAGAGCAGCCTTGTGTCGAGCTGTCGTCGGGAGTGCGGCGCGTGCGGAGTATGTTTGCAAGCCAGCAAGCGAGGAGCTTTGAAAGCGGGCACATCTAGAAAGGCGTTCGGAGGGAAATATATATATAGGTATACATAGGTCAACCTAGCATATAATGAAAGACATGCATCATTCATCTACACCCCACATATATCAAGTATACACGTAAAACAAACACGCAAATAGATATTTCTCATGTATGAGGGGTCCTCTGGTATCAGGGGTATATTTGTTGAAGCTTTACCTAAACCTAGATGCTCGCTCAGTTGTTTTTATAAAATTTGCCGTAAATCCTGCCATCTGCTAGGACTTGTTGTTTGTTCCTAGAGATCAAAGAGGGTAGTCAACTGGGGACCAGTAATAACAACAGAACTCCGGCGAATTTCGATCCCCGCGCACGCACTATACTACATACATAACATGGCATATATAAGGTATATATATATATATATGTTTGAAGCCGGGTTATGATTTCGGAAAGATGAAAAAAAAAAGATTTGATAATAAAAGAATATACGTGAATAATACAGATCTCCCTCCCATCGACGAAGAAGAAGAAGAAAATGATAACAACAAAGACGCCTGGGGTTTGTTTGTTTGTTCGTTTGTGTTGGTTGGAATATGTGGTCGATGTGTGCCACCTGTGGATTTGTTACGTGGGGTGTTGGTATCGTGTCGTCGTTCTTTCGTCGGTCCCTGTCCGTTCGCGTCTGGCTGTCCCTGGCATGGTTTATAGAATGGCATTTGCCCTTCGCTCTCCGTCCAACCTATAAGCTCGCCGGGCTTTTGGGGGTTTTTTTTTCATCTCCTTCCGAAAGAAAAAAGAAAGAAAGAAAGCGTAGCTCATATATATAGGTATGCAGTGCCGAAGAAGAGCATGGTGATATTTCGGTATGATGATAGGGGTAACTTTCATTCCGCGGAGAAATACCGCTTCGACTTATTCCGGATCTGCTGGGCTTTGATCTCTTGCGGCACTGCGATGTGGTGCACGATGTGCGGGCGGTATACGGTGTCCACGAGGGGTGTCCTGTTACGGAGCTCTTTGTTAGGGATTTACTCGCACAAGTCAAAGTTTAAGGGGGGAGGGGGGATATCAACTTACCAATCATCGACGCTAAGCGGGAAATATTCATATAGTTCCTCCTCCTCTTCTATAGGGCTGCCGCCTGCGCCGTGGCTCGTAGACGTCCGGTGCAGCTTCGGGCTCGTAAGTGAGTCCGTAGTAGACCGGTTGTTCGGGCTGCGCTCGTCCTCCGACAGAGACAGATTTATCGGCACGGACGGCGCCGAGCCGTTATTGCTAATGATGCTATTGTTGTTATTTTTTATATGGTTACTTATCGTGTGCGTCTTGCCCGCGGAAGATTCCTTCCAGGCCGGCACCGGCGGCCGATTTATATTTGGAGAGAGCGCGATCTTCTTCGCCGGGTGGGCTTGCGCGTTCGCTTGCCCGCCGTACGAGGGCGCCGGGGGTGTCGCCCAGGACGACCCTTGGGGTGTGGTGCCTAGGGACGGGGAGGAGTAGTGGTGTAGGTTATGTGCGGAGTCCGTTCGCTCCGTCTTTAGATTCGCGGTTAAGTGCGCGGTCGAACTGGCGTCGCTATGAGTCCGCGCGCGTTCCACGGGGCCGGCTGCTTTCTTCTCGCCTGTGAGAGGGACGTCTTTTCTGCTGTCGAAGTTCCGCGGACTCCGCCCGCGCACGATCACCGGCCCGCTCTGGATCTCGGCGATCTTCATATACTCGCCGCCCGTCTTCATCTTGCCGAGGAGGCTGATCTGCACGACGTAGTGCTGCTGCAGGCCTTTCCGGCGGCCGTTGTTCGCCGTCGCGCTCTTGAACTGCAGACGTTTCCATGAGACCGGTATGCTGACCCGGTGGCCGTCGACCTCCTGGCCGCCGCTCAGGTCGAGGGCGACCTTGGGCGGGGCGCTGGCGACTTTGGTCTCCTGGCCCTCGCCCAGGGCCGGGTTGCTGCTCTTCCACGGGATCGATATGATCTCGGTGGACTTGCCTTCGATGCTTTCCTTAGCTGATATCGAGGCGAAGAACTCCACGATGGGGATCGTGCGCCCTTGCTCGTTCATCACCTGTGTGCAGTGTCGCGGCATCGTTACCTGCCCCGAGCATTGCCATAGGTTCCGTCGGTAGCACGTCAGTTCTAGGGGTCGGCCTGTCGATTCACCGCCGAACACGTCCTCGGCGACGAAGAACATGCCATATAACTCGGCCGACATGTTGACCTCGGAGTATTGGTTAAACGCATCGTCCAGCGGCGTCGCTTTCACCGCCGTGGCGGAGAAGCTGAGAAGCTTGTCGTCCGGCTGTTGCGGGGACGAGCCCTCGTCGTGGAAGTCTTCCGCGTGTGGCGCAGCCTCGTAGGGTTTGGAGTAGTTGAATGGGTCTTCGAAAGTCGTGGAGAAGGTCTCGAAGTCGTAGGAGGGGGTGAAGGGTAAAGGAGGTAAACTTCCATTGACGTTTTCTCTAACTCGGCGTCTTAGCATTACTATATTACTTACAATATCCGATCTCTCCTCGATGATGCCGCAGATCTCATGCACGACCACCTCATCCACACGGGGAAAAAAAGATTTACAACAGCGGCCTCTCGGGAAATGCGCTCCCAACGATCGGGTTTTGTTTTTCAACTTACAGCATAGATTCGTCGAATTTAAGATCGGGTTCGAAAGGTTCGATGCCTAGACCGCCGGAGCCCGACATGGCAGAGTTCAATCCCATGGTGTCTCCCGAGCTAGGGCCCGACTGCAGCGCCGGCATGGAGTTGAAAGTTGCCATCGCATCGTAAAGGGCTAATACCCTACGCGCAAGGCCGGAGAAAGTTTAATGTTGCTTCGCTTACTTGCTGACAAGCGGCTGACGTAGACTTTCCCCGGGTAGGTAGGAGATAACGAGGCGAGAAGTAAAAAAAAAATCGCCCCCAATGGGATGACTGGATCCAAAATTCCAAGTTTAGCTTTTTCGCTTTTGCTGTTTTCGACACGCCGTCGCGGAACTAAGTGGAGTTGGTAGTTGGTTGAGATGCGGTTTAGAATTCTTTAGCAAGGCTTGATAGGGGGTCGTGGTTGATGGATGTGATGGGATGGGATGAGATGGATGGATGTCAAAAAAACATCATCCCATGGGAAACTAAAACTACAGTCCTACTTGCTAAAGCTTAGTAGGGTGAGAGGAGAGCGTAGCCGAGAGTGGAGGCGCAAAAAACAATTCGATAGCTATCTGGGTACAGCCAAGCCAAGGAGTTCAAGGACCAGAGGGGTGGAGAAATGGAATTAGCAAGATCCCGCCGACTGGGGGGGTGGTTGGCCCTACAAGGGGGTCTAAGGTATTTTAGGTAGAACTGGTAGAACTGGTAGAGAAAAAGAACAGATAGGCTAGGTATGTCAGGTATGTTCAAGACCAGGTTCAAAAATGGACGAGTCAGGACCTTGAAGCACATTTCAATAGCGGTCCTTCGTCCATGGATACATCCATTACATTACTACGTCAGTGCCCTAACATCAATTTTCAACCAATAGTTGTAGCCGTAATGCCATACCTACCTGTACAATAGTTGCTTGGTACCTGGACGGAACTGGGGTAGTACTGGAGACCGGAGGTTACTGCATGGAAACTGGGCTTGATAGGGGGTCTCGGGATCTGGATGAGGAGGAGTAAAATAAAGTAATGGAGGTTAATGGGAAAGTGTGGATGATACTAGGCCCCGAATGGTTTATCGGCCTCTTTCTCTCCTCACTATGAGAGGGCTACGAGGTTCATTTGGAGAGGGGGGAGGCATCGATTCTGCAGAAGCAACTTTTCTACCTTCTGGAACGAGTTAAAAAGAAACAGGTTGCGGGTGGGGTGATAGACCAGGCCCTGTTGATGCCCCGATACCCCCCAAGACCCGCGGGCCCCTTGGGGTTAAAACCACTATATCACCACATTGCCGAACGACTTTATCTGTCATCTGTCATTAAATTGGCCTACCTTCGAAACCAGACTCTCGGTGCTTCTCTTGCATGTACGTCCGTCCTTACATATTCTTACATATTCATACATATTCATACACACCTAGGTATCTTTTACTTAGCTATCTAGGTACATATCAAACACACCTATCATTGGAACTCTTCGATCGCGTTTTAATGCGCACAATCTCTCTTATCAGTTGACTTATCTCTCTATATCTTAGAGCATGGCATTTGTTGAAGATCTGCACCCAAACGAGATGAGATTTCGGCGTGGCGGTACTGTAGTATGCCGCGGTTCTATTTTTAAAATGACCTCCCAAGGGACAGCCACGACACCGACGGGGGCTCAAAACTCAATCGGCAGACGTGCATCTTACGTAGTAGGATTCAGAATCTCAAAGAGATTCGATTCGTGATTGGACAAAAAACAGAAAAGTTCCCAAATACCATAAACTCCGACTCGATCACTCCGAATACAAATTCACAGGACAACCCATTTTGTCGAAACTCTTGTTGGGACAGAAAGACACCTTGCACTTCAGCAAACCCCCACCTAGAATCCACCCCGTCCTCGGAGAATAAAGGGGTACACAAACGGTAAGCTCGGTGAAGGATCTCATTAAATCATATATTCATTCGATAGTCCTAAGCGATGGCCGCCAAACGAAGTAATTATTCAACTAAGATCAGACCACTATCTCAGATCCTCGGGATCAGCAGATGTATATCAAGATTCAGGAAGGCGCAAAACTTACGTTCTCTGGTGAATTTGTAATCTCATCGAAGACCTGTTGGACTTCGAAGCCCATAGCTACCAAAGGTTCATGTGCTTCATTGAGAACCTATTTCACGTTAATGGAAATGATCATGTATAGGATGAGTTGGGGTCTACCTACCCAACTGAGCAGACTCTTCGCCGACTTGTGCGCCTTGTTCTGCCTGACGCCCATGAATGCCAGACCTTGGAGTATCAATCTTGACTGGGCTGTAGAAGGAACTATCGGTGCAATAATGCCACCGATGTTCTCCCCACTCGTAGAATGAAGTGCGGGGATATAGGTCGACAGGCGGCTCGAGGCTGTGCAGATGATCACTGTTCCTAGCAAGTTATCCATCGAGTTTTTGGCTCGTACTACTCCACTTGTGTTCGTTTCTTGTAGCGCAAACCGATAGAGCTCCACGACTTCAGGCCCCGCGTGCGTTGCTACGTGGTTTAGCACCGACTCGGAGTTGTCGAGGCCGTGTATCAGGTCAAAGCTAAGGCCTGCTCGCTGTATACTCTGTAGAAGACCTTCCGGTGCTGTCCAAGCCCCAAGATCGTCGATGACCATGTTCGTCAATCGCTTTGGAAATTGTGTGTCCCATCCTACGTTATCAAACCAGCTCTTATTGCTCCCGCTTTCGTCGACAGGCACGCCTGGGAAGACTCCTGGAAAGGTAAGCCCGAGCTGGAGAGTTGTAACATCCTGCTTCTGAAGTAGCGCTCGCATCGCGCGACGATGCAGTGATCGTCCGATCGACACATTTCGTTTCGTCGGGTCGACGAAGAGAGCACCAATAGCACCAAGGCCTTTCGTATAGTAAGTAGCTACAAAGCCGTACAATGTTTTCGTGCTACTATTCCGAACGACAAAGTGGGCCTCTTCGATGTGAGGGTTGAATAACTCGAATGAATGAGCCCCTGTTGTCAGATACGGGAGACTGGGTGTGCTGGAGCGAGCGAGTGTTCTTAGTAACTCCCCAAGAGCGGTGGCATCTCGCTCGCGGTCGTAATTCTCAACAAGCCATTGTTGCCTTGTTTTTGATACTTTCTTGCTCTTCCTCATTGTCCCCGGCATCGAGCCCTGAGGGGTTATCTCTCCGTATAATGCTCGAACAAGAGATGCCATCGCCGTCTCTGTGAAATCAAAGGTACAAACATAAGTGCCTATCGATTTGTCCATTGCAAAGTCGTATGGGGAGCTGACCGCAACCACAATGAGACTTTTCTTCTGGCCGGTCCCGCGAAGCATGTGACACATCATCGCCACATGTTTCGTAAACCCAGTTTGATACATGTTTCGATTAGCATCCGCGGTCACTATAATAATCGCCGATGCTCTGTTGATCAGATTCTCGTGCACTAAAATGAGTTAGCTTAATCAAAGGGGAACCGTAGAGGCGAGGTAAAGATTTCCCTAACCTGGTCTAAGTCCGTTCGCTGTATATGATGTATGGAGGAGTTTGCCGTTGCGCATCCGAGCTATCGATCTGCCTAGCTCTCGAAAGACGCCCTCTCCACTCATGATCGCCCCTCGTTCCTGGTGAATCCATCTCTCATGAAGGGATGGGTTTCCTTTGGTTCCCTTCTCGATCAAGCTCTTAGTGGCTGCTGAAGCCGGCAAAGGTTTGACCAGTGGCGTCAAAAGTAAGAGTTCCTCTTCTTGGAGTAAACTCTGTGAGAGGGGGAGTAGGCTGTCCTTATCCCGAACGACCGTAATTGATTGATCATAGGCTTTCCTCGAGAGTGCAAGGTGTGAAGGATGTATCTTAGATAGCAAAGAAAGCCCAGGTGGGTTCAGGGCTTTCTGCCAAGATGTACACACACTCTTCATCCTCAATACTCGTTTCAGGGAGGTATAAATCCGGTCCTTCGCGATTATACCGTTTTCAACACCCAGCTTCAGTCCAGAGATAGCTTCCAGTTGTACATCATGTGCCCTACACAGAAGCACTAGGTCGTTGCCTGCTTCGACAGCCATGACAGTCCCTCCTTTGACACCATATTCCTGTATTAGCGACTGCATCTCGAGGCACTCTGAGATGGCGACGCCTTTGAATCCGAGCTCATTCCTCAGGAGATCATCTACGACTTGTTCCGACAGGCAAGCATGCATGACGTTCATTCCAGCATTTTGAATCCCAACCCCGCCGACGAACATGGCATCTAGACGTCCAGCGCTTATCGCATTTCGGAATGGTACAAGAGCACTAAGGCTGAGCTCTTCTAAAGTCTGGGTGATAATAGGCATGTCCAAGCTAGAACCGAGGAAATCAATATTTCCGTAGGATGGAAAATGCTTCCCGCAAGTAGCCACGCCAGCATCTTTGAACCCATTGATAGCCGCGATGCAAAATTGCGATGCTTCTTGAGGATCATCTCCAGTAGCCCTAACCCCCAAGGGTTGATGTCGAGCATTAGTCAAGACATCTAAGACAGGGCCGAGAATGAGGTTGACTCCGACGGCTGATACTTCGGTGGCTGTGGCTTTCGCTATGCTGTATGCTAACTCAATGCTCCCTGTAGCAGCAACGCCCATGGCGCTGGGGAATTGGCAGATATAGTCCTCATCAAACAAACTGTTGACGCCTCCATTCTCCTGGTCAACAGCTATCAACAGCGGCTGGGGGTGTCCTGCTTGGTGAGCTATTGTTTGAAGTTCCTGGACTAAAGAAGCAGTCTGCTCTGCAGCTATATTGATTTGATATAGTCAGTATCCTCTCCACGCGCAACTCTATGAGTATTGATATGATTCTCAGAGATATAGTGTAGTACATTTGAGGTTCTTAGCTGTCAATATGATGGAACCTAAATGATGGTTCTCAATGAGGTTTCTGATTTGAGGTGTTACTTCGGTACCATCCCATCCCATAATCAGCATCTGGCCAATCGCCCTATTAGTCGAGAATTAGTGACAGGCCTTGCTGTAATCATGCAGCCGCATCACCCTAGTAGGAATTTGGCCATGAGGCTCTTAACGAAGAGGAATGATAAGAACCGATAGACCGTACCAATCGAGATTCTGCCATAGTGGGTCGAGCTCGCTGTCTGACTTGGTCATCTTGCGGGTGGTATCGCTACAACTTCAGATTGTGCTAACTAGCTATAGGGCTCTAAGCCGAAGAGTGTAGAGGTAAGAGAGATCAGCATGGGCTATCTCCGTCAACAAGCGAGTGTGATAGTTAGGTAGGGCCGGGAATCATGAAGCTAGTTAGTGTGAATGAAGCCTGTGATTTTGGGGTAATGTAGAATTCGGATAAAAGGCCGAAGCATGTATGGTAGTCTGTGTGATGCTCTGTGAGAATGAGGGAAAGAGTTGATAATGGTAAGATTTGCTATCCATGGACTTGGAGGCTGGAAAGATTGGAGATGGAAGAGTAAAAGAACCGGTAAGGTTGCGCTATAACGTTAGGGGTTGTAGGTACCTAGTATGCATAAGCGAAGGTTCCAAGGTTATCGATAATAAAACTCTTGGGGTACCTAGGCTAGGTAATGGCAGATGGGACCTAAGTCCTGCAGCACCTGTTTTTGAAACAGCGAGACTAAAGGTTTTGATAGGTGCGTCCATTTGCTCTTTCTAGAAGGTATGAGAGGATTATTTCGGGATTTCAGTGTGACATTACACTATTCCGTTTTGCTTTAGTCATATATGTATCATATGGGATCTATTACCAGTAAAACGGTGCCTTGTACTTTATCGGGGTTTTACTTTTTTTCTAAATAATTATTTTCTCTCCGAAAAGTATCCCACACTTCGCAACGTTACCTTAGACTACTACAGGAATCCTCTCTAGTGTTCCACAATCCAATATTATGCTTGCCTCTTACAATGGATTGTCACACAGCGATACTGATCTACTGTTGTAGAAATGTAGTAGAGGTTCCAGCAAGGGCCCGGAGATACGTGGAGTCGTAGACGGAGACATCCACAAATGATACCAAACCTGCCAACGGATCTGAAATCTCAAAGGGATAGCTCTCGTCAACATGGTTGCCACACCATTAGTAACCAGCCTTTTTGGCCTAGAATCCACTGGAGAATGCTGACCACTCTCCTTAGTCACATGTTCCTACCATTGGTGTAGACGTTGGCATCAGTCCATTCACAAAATTTTGACTTGACTGTCACAATCTCAAGACTGGCGTCCGACGGGCCCCACTGGCCACTGGTCAAACAGCAGAGGCGTAATCTCACTTGTCATCGGCCCTGTCGGCCTCTACCAGTGATGCTGTTCTAGCCTTCCAGTCACTAATCTCTATCACGCCGAGATTTCGGAACCAATATCGGCCAGGCTTCGGCGTCAGCGGCCACGTCCGTTCCCTGTGATATCATGAATAAATACATCTATGAGCCATTTCACGTATTACATTGTGTCTCGTTCATGGAGACCCAATTACTCGCTGAAGGGACAATTGTCCTAATACTCGATAAAACATAGAACATACAAGCGATACATATATCTTAATACTTCTAAACAATATTTGAACTAAACTTCCATCATGCCACACTCTCTACCGTCCTCGCCCAAGTCGACGCCAACAGATGGTCGAAACGGCATCACCAAGTTCACCAACTGTCGTATCTTCAAAAACGATAAATTAGTTGAAGAGGATTTATGGGTGAACTCCGTCACCGGAAAGATCATCAGAAGTCAAGCTGCTTTCTATGATGATTTCATCGTCCCTGACGAGGTCATCAACCTCGGTGGTCGTATCTTATCCCCGGGCCTGATCGAATGTCAACTAAACGGAGCCTTCGGTTTCAACTTCTCGACGCTTCTAGAACCCGCCGTGTACGCGAAGAAGGTCAAAGAGTTGAACAAGCAAATGGTCAAGACCGGCGTCACATCCTACGTCCCCACCATCACGAGCCAACGGAGCGAGCTCTACAAGCGTGCGCTGCCGCATCTCGCCCCGTCCGGACACATACAAGTCGCGGAAGACGGAGCGGAGTCCCTAGGCGCGCACTGCGAGGGCCCGTTCCTGAGCCCGACCAAGAACGGCGTGCACAACGTGGACGTGCTGCGGGAGGCCGAGACCTTCGAGGACCTGGTGGACTGCTACGGCGCGTCGAACCTCAGCCCCGAGACGGCGTTCCGCCCGACGCCGATCAAGATGATCACGGCGGCGCCGGAGCGGGGGCGCATGACGAAGCTCATCCCCGAGCTCACGAGCCGGGGGATCATCTACTCCATCGGCCACTCGGAGGCGACGTACGAGGAGGCGTCGGCGGCGGTGGCCGCGGGCGCGACGATGATCACCCACCTCTTCAACGCCATGCGGCCGCTGCACCACCGCAACCCCGGCATCTTCGGCGTCCTGGGCCTAGCGGAGAGCCTGCCCCGCCCCTACTTCGGCATCATCGCCGACGGCGAGCACCTGCACCCCACGACCATCAAGATCGCCTTCAACTCGCACCCCGACGGCTTCATCCTCGTCACGGACTCCATGCACCTCGTAGGCCTGCCCGACGGCGCCTACCAGTGGACCAACGGCGAGAACACGAGCCACATCTTGAAGAAGGGCACCAAGTTGATCTTGGAAGGCACCGACCGGATCGCCGGGAGGTAAGGGCTTGATTCTCTCAAAAGTCTTCAAGTAGGTAAAAAGTGGCTAATTTGCATACCAGCTCGATAACCCTCATCGAATGCGTGTCCAACTTCCTCAACTGGTCCGGCGCGGGCATCCCCCAGGCCTTGAAAGCGGTCACGTCGACACCGGCCGCGATGCTGGGGCTGCAGGGTGTCAAGGGCTGCCTCGGCGACGGCGCAGACGCGGACCTCGTTGTTTTGTCCGAGGGCCGCAAGCCCGATGGCGGTGCCGAACTCGTCGTCGACGAGGTCTGGAAGTTTGGTACGAAGGTCTTCACCCGTTAATATATACCCGGAGATATGGAAGAAATGGGGATGAATTTACGACATAGAGTAGAAGACTTAACGAGACAAATTTGTATATAAAAGAATGATTATGGAGTTAAGCGGTTTATTCATTGATAAGACTGGGTTCAATATATGTATGCTTCAGACAGATTATGAGGGCTTGAGATAAGCACCTCTGTTAGATGTAAGCTCAATTGATGGTATCTCATTGAGAGCTTTGTATATAAATGTATACCTTGTATATACCATATTCTTTCTACAGCGTCCACAGGCATCCGTGCCATCTGTGACATCGTGCCAGAATTGCTAACACGTGATCCCCATCACGGCGGCCTTTTCACGGTCAGCTTAAAAGGTCTCTTCAACCGATCCATCGGCGTAATCCCACTCCGTCCCAGCGAATCCGGTCTCCGTATGCTACTCAATCCTCCCCCTCTCCACCCCACTCTCGGGCCAGAGTTCACCGTCGTGGCGTGGAAGCTTTTCGCGGGACGCGTCTGCTCTTCCTCCGGCTCCGTATTTTCCTTCTCGGCTTCTGCCTCTTGCTGCTGTTTCTGTTCTTCTGGTTGAGGTTTGGTGGGTGAGCTGGAAAAGCACGCGTATTGCTTTGGTTTCGGCGGTTGAGATTGTTCTGTCGGTGCTACCGCG
The DNA here is from genome assembly GCA_022578535.1 of Jackrogersella minutella. NCBI lineage: Eukaryota > Fungi > Ascomycota > Sordariomycetes > Xylariales > Hypoxylaceae > Jackrogersella > Jackrogersella minutella. Next base: position 33,793 of record MU388333.1, read on the forward strand.
GTGGTTTGACGATGGTTAGAGACGGTCGGCCTGGTCGACAGCTTTGCGGGGCCCAGTTTGTGGTTTGCCAAATCTGGCGAGATGGCTGGGCTAGGCTTTGCTTGAGGGAGCCCCTGAAGTGATGTGGGCAACTTTGGGGGTCTGGTCTGTTGCCCGTAGCCCCGCGGGAGATTGTAAGGGCGAGGAGCCTGTGCTAGTCTTGAGGGCGCAGGCGCGATATGCTCGAGCTGCTTGGATTTATCATGGTTTGCCACGCCGTATCCGTAGCCTACTAAGCTTCTCTGCGAAGGGGCTCGATTGGTTGGGGGCCTTTTGGTTGTCGCCCCCTGAGGGGGTTTCGTGACAGGTTTAGCTGCTTCAGCGGCAATGACGTTCGCATGATGAGCCCCAGCTGTTGTAAATCCGGCCTGGGGCGGAGGTTGCGGTACTGTAAATGACGTAGATCTCTGCATGGTCGTTGCATATGGAGAAGCCCAGCCATCGACCGACTCTTCAGTAATTTGAACACTCGGGTGTTGGGTTTTTTGCCGTTTATACTGGCCGGGACGCTGGCTATAACCGTGACTGTTTGCGGTAATAGAAGACTCACTTTCCTTCTTGTCTGGATCTATTGAGAAAAGGTTATCTTCTATAGCTGCCATCGGTGGTATGTCCTTATAGATAGCGTCATCCGAGGGCAGGCTTCTTCGCAATATTCTAGCTACTTCTGACATCACCGATCGATCAAGAGACGGCCCCTTCTTGAGGAAGGTCGAAGACGGGAGATTTCCGACGAAAGGTGATATTGTAGTGGGTTCTTTGCTGCCGCTGGATGGGAACTGGGGACAGCTCAAATAGAGTAAAGTCTGAGCTCGAGTCATCGCTACGTATAAAAGACGTCGCTCCTCGTTATCATCGTCGGATCGCATATGCGGAATAGACCCTTTATAAACCGCCGGGATGAACACGACGGGCCATTCTAACCCTTTTGCAGCATGTATCGTAGAGACTGTGACTTCAGGTTTCTGCTCCTTGTCTTTGTCCTTGCTATCAGCCTGCTTATCAGACGCCAGAGAAACATTTGCTAAGAACCGTGCCAACACATCGTCATCCGGCATCTGTTCGGTGTCTTCTAGGATCGGAAGCGTATCCTCTTCCGGCTTATCATGATGCATGAACTCTGCAGCTAGGTTTACGAATTCTTGGACGTTTGCCCATCGTAACTCGTACTCCGGACCATGAGTCTGTTCCAGGTGTTTCTCGAATTGCAAGTCTTTAAGTAGTTGATTGATGATTTCAACCAGGTCGACAGGAGTTCCCTCACTTGGTCGTAGCCGATTGCGCAGATGGGTAATCATGCTGATCATACTACCGCTGAGCTTCTGTTCAGTGACTTTTCGAATAGTCGTCTTTGCTATTCGCTCCCCCCGGCAATGTTTGCTGAGCAGCTTCCAGAGACTCATAGAATTGCGTTCGGCTTCTTCCAGCAAAGCTGCAGCTGTTACATCGCCAACGCCGCGCTTCGGGACGTTCAAAATACGTGCAAGAGCATCGTTGTTATCAGGCTGATGGATGACCCGTAAATAATCTAAAATGGTCTTGATTTCGGCCCGTTCGTAGAACTTGAAGCCACCTGAGATCGGTATTAATATGGAAGAAAACTAGACATATGCATCCGATACAATACGTACCAACCATTCTGTAGGCTATACCCTCTCTTCCTAGAGCGGACTCAATGTGCCTCGATAATGCAGCAGAGCGAAGTAATATCGCGATGTCGTCGGACTTAATCATATTCCCAGACATCAACTTTATTCGCTTGATCTCTGAGACAATCCAGTCCCCTTCACTCATAGAGTTCTTCAACATGCGAAGAACCGGTCTGGTACCTCTGGCATGAATGGGTAAAAGATTCTTTTTGTATCTTTCTTGGTCTTGTTCAATAACACTCAGAGAAACGTTAAGAATGGAACTTGATGACCTATAGTTTTCCTCGAGGGATACTTCATCGGTGCCGGGAAAGTCACGAAGCAGGCGATGGAGATTTCTTATTTCTGCCGATCGCCAACCGTATATGCTCTGATCCGGGTCTCCAACGACTGTGATCCGTCGATTCTTCTGAGCAAAAAGCTTCATTAGATCGTACTGGACCCCGTTTGTATCCTGATACTCATCGATCAAGACTGTTTGGATGTTCTTGACACAGTCGGGCCATTGACGAAGCAGCTCAACACAACGAATGAGAAGATCATCGTAGTCAAGCAGATTCGACCGCTCAAGGTAGGCTTGGTATCCTTGGTAACATTCCTCAAATGCCTTAGATTCTATGCTCTTCCCATTTTTTGCCTTGACAGTCTGGTCGTCAGAAGTTCCTTTCGCTTTACGTTTACTGATCCAAGCACGGGCAGCAGCAGGATCAATATGGGTGTCCAATCTCTTGCATATACGCTTGATAACGGCCCTCGAATCAGAATCGTCTGCGATACCAAATTTGGGATCCAAGCCAATGCGTTTGCCGTATATAGCGAGATATTTGCGAGCAATGCTGTGAAAAGTGCCCAGTATGATATTCCTTTCACGTCCATCTCCAAGTGCCTGGCCGATTCGGGCTTTCATTTCATTTGCCGCTTTGACGGTAAAAGTTGCGACAATGACGTCGCATGGCCGAATACCGACATGATCGATTAGCCAAACAACCCGAGAGGTGAGAGTATGCGTCTTGCCGCTCCCTGGGCCAGCCAGTATCGCGACAGTCGATGCGGCGGAGTTGACAGCACGAGACTGTGCCTGATTCAGCGATTTGAACAAGTCATCGTGGTTAGGGCCAGACATGGCTGGAGGTTTCGGTTCATCGGAGCGGAGATTGAGAAAATAGAAAGTGAATAAGCATGAGAAGGTTCAGTACTGTGTCTCTACCATAAGAGCGCATTAGTTAAGAATTATAGTCCATGGTAATAAGGTTAGGATTTAATAGGATATGAGCAGCCGACGCGTATGGAAAGTTACTGTGAGTCGCGACAGCTGTTTTTGATCGGACACTGTAAGAACCGACATGCCCACTAGAGCGCCAGGTCAGGTGACTACATTGATATATATAGGTATTTATCCGGCATTGACAGACGGCGTGTTACTCAATTGAAAATTGAATTCTCATAAAGTAAAATATCTATAGATTGTTGATATTATTAGCAATAAATGAGTGTATATATCTTTACAACTTTACACCTTACGAAATAAGATTCTGCGAAACATTTGAAGAAGTCTTCATGAGGTCTTATTCTAAGAACCCTGCAAGAGCCCAGGTGTGCAATTCAACTTACCTAAGCACATCGAATAAACGAAACGTACCTAAGTACCTCCGTAGATCCCGCTACGGATCCGTACTCCGTACTCCAATCCCAAATTGAATTTCATTGGGTCCTTGTCCGCTTTTCACCCTCGCATTGATTAGATAGAATTCCATCTTTAGAAAAAGCCCGGTCAATCCTAGCGAATCCCAGCACAAATGGATAAGGCCCTTGAGGCACCTTTGTTTCTTCTTACCAAGATTCCAACATTGTAAGAATACTAGCGATCCTAAAGAAAGGATTACGCATGACAATGTGATTTCGTTGCCGCTCATCTTTTCGATCACTTATATTCGTCGGTATTTAGTGTCGTTTTTTGGCTCATCACTTCACGAAAGCTCTGTGAAGTCACATCAGAAGAGAGAACTCAATCCTAAGATCCCCGATATGTTGGAGGATGTGACGAGATTGAAAAGGGAATGGCCAGCACCTTTTTATTGACATCTTCTGAGGCCTCATTTACTTACCTAGGCTGTTAGGGTAGTAATCTAGATTAGGGCAAACATTTCACGACTTTTTACTCGTTGGTACCGTAGTCGGGGTCCAAATACGCCTCTATCGGTAAAGGGTAGTCTAGCCAATCGGTGGCTTCAGAGGTCGATGTGACCTGCAGAGGCGCAGGGGGCGAGTTACGGCGGGCAGGGCGGGCACGGCGGGGTGTCGATGTTGTGAGAGCTCACCACCAATCAGCTCCTCACCTCGACATGTCGGCGCTTAAGTCCCTGTCATTACCACATCCCCATCCAACCAGAATTGGAAGAACGGGAGCAACTACTGCCATCTGTAAATATGAATTTGGCAATCTATCACCCTTACTGGGCACTCTCCCTGGGGGCTCTCCTGGGGGCCGACGAGTGAGAGGCTTGTTCACACCCCAAGCGCCAATTCTCGCATGTTACCATTGCTGATTCCGGCCCACCTTGACACACTGCCGAACATCACCAACCGCTATATACCCTTTGTCCTCCCGTCTCAGCGTTTGACCTTACTAAATCTCCTTCAGGACGTGTTTCGATTGATCCGCCAGGAGGTTTGACTGAGGAGTCGGGATTTAGTATTATTCATGACGATCTGGGTCACACACAATGCAACTGGGGGTTTATAGCAAGCCTTCCTCGCTTCGGTCTGTGCTACTTCTACTTTTCTCGACATTCACTCCTTTTTGTTCCGCCAGTGTGATACAAGACCTTCATAACAATTACTTTGATCCGCCACCGTCACCTCAAGACGGCCCTCCACTCTCAGCCGACGCCCTTCGAAATAAAGCTTATCTTCCCGCGCAAATCGGCGGTATAGTCGGGTCATATGCCCTTTCACTCGTTATCGTTGCTGTGCTCCTTATTGTCTTAGCAAAAAAACGCCGTGAGCACCTCAGTGCGGGAGAGGAAGACCTAGACGGCCAGTTCCCGTACTCGTTCGCTTTTCCACCGCCCGTACTAGCTGCGGGTCAAAATCCTCAGTACGGGTTTGATCCGCCTAAATCGCCTCTCAAAAATTTCTCGTACCCGACTCCCGCAACACCATTATCCACAACAGGGCCAACAAGCCCTTACATTGTTCCGTCCCTTCATTCTGTAAGCACCCTTGGGGTCAATCCCTTGGTTGATCAACGAGTCGTTGCAGCAGATCGCGAGATGGCGCAACAACAGTTGGAAGAGATGTACAGGCTCGTAATGGAGCAGGAGGCCGCGAAGGAGGCAGGTATCGCGCCGGAACAATCACCGCTACCATCGGCAGTATCATTGTCATCCCAGCAACCGCCTCCAAAGCAGGGAATCCTAAAGAGGGGCAAGAACAAGCCTGCGAATCTTGATCTGCAGTCCGGAGCGGACAAACCCCAATCACGAGCGTCATCTATCTTATCCGCGTTCAAATCCCCCCGAAAGAAGAACGTGAAAGGTATTAGCATATCATCGCCAATTATGACGCCGATGTCAGGTACCTTTCCGCGCCACGAGGAGGAAGAAATGAGCGCAATTCCTCCTCGCCATTATGCACCGGCGTCCCCACCTCCAATCCCGAAAGACCAGCATCCTTATGCGCGGGCAAGCAGACAACACCCGGGAATAGCACCGATCACCCCACCGGATATCTCACCGGAGAGCACGATGAGTATTGACGAGCGATTGGGACATATGCGCAACTACTCGCAGTACACTGATCCTGACCCTGTCTCGGCCGTTTCGGCCGTTTCGGATCGGTCCACAGCACCCCTTGTCGGCTTACCTTCGTCACCAAAGCCGGGTGTTAACCGTTTCCCTTCTCTACCGGCGTCCCCGAAGCCTGGTGCCACGTTCCCAACGTCTCCTCGGCTTGAACAATCATTCTCACGGCCAAATGCTCCGTCAGCTGTCCGGACCGGCGGCACTCTTCCGCTACGAGCGTATGAGCCTGCTCTTAGCTCCCCCTCAGCACAGACGACCAAGCAGACAACATTCGAAAGGACGACTCCTCTGTCACCCTCGGGACTCCGGACGCCATGGACGGGTGCACCGGTGCCTTACACGCCGTATCAACCATTCTCGCCGGTGGTCCCCATCACGCCGTCATTGGTCACTAAGGCAGACCGAAAGAGAATGAAGCAACTGCAACCAAAAACGCCAACCATGAATATGGTGAAGAGCGATGACGAGATATGGTAATTGATGTGGGTTTCATGAAGTTTTACGGGTATGAGATAGGAGGTCTCGTAGGGGTCATCCCTCTTCGAGGCTATCCTCCTGGCGTTCTATAGGGATTATCGTGTTTCAAAATCTGAACAATGACGTAGAGGGGTCATTCATGTCTTCAGGCTCGAAGCCTTATGCTTGTTTATAATTCTATTATACCACTTTGAGACTCGGAGGAGTTAATTTAACGTTAAGGAGTTTCTGCTACTCATTTCAACCAATGATCATTCTTCTTCTCTGCTTAGTATCGGCTCTCGTCTTCGGCTACAAATGTACCTAGTGAGCTAGTCATGCAACGGTCTAGAATATCTAGTTCCATTAATGTTCGCCTCTGTCTAATAAGATAGCGTCTGCATGCGACTAGGTACAGGTATGTATGTAAGTTGATTCAAGCGAGCGAGGGCATGCTAGATCTTATAGGAACACGATAGTCGGCATAGCAAGAGACTAACAATTACTATGTACTATTTCTCGGTTGTTGTGGGTTAATTTAGGACTATTTGTTCCGCGTACTGCATAGTACACTTGTCCGCAACGCAGGCTATTGACATGATTGGTTAAAGGGGACCTCGGGTAGATGCTAAACCCGGTAATCTACACTAGGTACGGATCTAAACCGTCCATCAACTATGACGACCGACCATTATTAGGTACTCGTTAAGGTAGAGGAGGGGTTGTTTCTTTGGAAGTCGGGAAAGGAACTTGGAGAACTAGTGGGAATATGAGTTGGAGTTGTACCAGACATTAGGACTATTAATTAATGATTAATGTAAGCAATATCGATATACCGCACTATGAGCAGCCCATCCGTCAACGACCCTAGCGACCTTACCTCTAGCAGCTCTAGGTACATGGATCATCAATGGATGGATATGAAAGTTGATGTGTAACGTCAGGTATTTGTACCTTCTTACCTCCCTAGAAGCCTGGATATACCTTCCCGGCCAGCCGGCTAGGAGGTACGGACGTAATATGTACGTACCCGGAATCCCCTTGTCCCATCCATACCTCATCCCCTGGTCCCCTCTTGCTCTTTGCTGCTCGCGAACCCGTAGCTCCCAGGTAGCTCCTAGCTAAAGTGGCTGGAATTCATGACTTATCAGTGGCTAGTGCTACGTGGGTCATAGTCCCCCACCAATAGAACGGCCTAGACGGCTAAGCCGAAGATCTTACTATGGCAAGACCAGGCAGGATCCGCAATGTTGGTTTTGTGGTCCGAGCGTCTCGATTAAGCCCGATCGATTTCTACGAAATACATTTTGATCCATAGGTACTTTTACTTTTCTCCCATTGCCATAGTACCTCTGTACCTAGGTAGCGAATACTATGACACCCTTGGGATTTTTTTTATCCATTTGTCCATCCACCCATCGTATGATTCCCTCAAGCCTCCATCAAAGAATTATTCTCCCCCAATCTTTTATTCAACTCTCGCAACGCAATTGGACTTTTCGCGCCTCATTGACAATCCAGCCTATCGGATTCCAAGATCTCAGAAAACTAAATCTCCAATCTTGTCGTGTGCGTGCAACAAGAAAGTGTCCACCAACACTTAGTTGGCTTAGCTAAACAAGTTTAGCTTGCTGCTTGCTTCTCTTTCCCCTTTCCGTCGGGTTGAAAGAGTCAAGACAACAAGAGTCAAAGTTCAAGGGACACAGAGACAAGAGACAAGAGATAGGATACGGCGGTAGAAGAAAGTATCTAGGAAGAGAGGAAACGGGAAGAAAGATCGTTCATTGGTGTAGCGAATTGACCGTCTACTATAGTAGATAAACTACACCTTGCTACACTACTTTACTACTTTATTACACTACCTCACTACTCACTACACACTACACACTACCTACACACTTACCTTTCCCCCCTAGTTACATACGTACTAATAATCTAGGGGAACGTCTTTTCCCCTTCCCCTTCTCCGCCCTCTCTGAAGTGTTGTTTTTTTTAAACGGGGTTCTCTTGGCGTCACAATAGCAAGCTTTTTTTTTCTCGTTAATTCTTTTCCCATCTCGCATTTCGAATTTCGCTCGACCCTTGTTTCAAAACCTGAACAACCAAATTGTCGTATTGTTGTTGCGAATCCTTCCCATTCTAAATTATTACAACTATTATTTATCTCATTTTCTTGCCTTCCCCATCAAGACTTTTATACCGACAAGATCGATTGCGTGAGCCCACCGGCCACCCAACCATTTCTTATTCATCCATAGATACTATTCTCGCACTATACTACTCCAGGCCGTACGATCAGATCATCCAGCGACGATTAACCCCCTGGTCCGTTCCCGCCTTATGCAAACCCCCTCCTTTCGCTTGTCCTGACCTGGCCTGCCTGGACGTGAGCGGCTGAAGATTTCGCTGTGGTGCCTGCTGATGTCGAACCATATTTGCATCTCATGATCGTACCAGCACAAGTGCCAGCACCATGACAGACCAGCAAGAATCTTCCGACCTCTTCGGCCTTGATGACAACGGCCCGTATTATCAAGATAACAACCCGAGCGACGGGGACGCAGCCTTGGCCGACTCTGCCGCCGCCAATCAGCAATTTTACAGCGACCCTAATTGGACCTTCCAGGACACTCCTCCCTACGACACCTACGATACGAATCCATTTTATCAAGATGAATGGAATTTAGGTCAGCAGCCCGAAATAGAACATGGCTTACCGTCGCAGCCGCAGCCGCAGCCGCAGTCGTCCTCGGCGCCGCAGCCATCCACCGCCGTGGTCCCGTCTTCCATGCCTGCCGGCCCATCGAACTTAATCCCGACAGCAGGTCCGATAGGAGCCACCACGACCCTTCAGGTTCGACCGAATGGCGCTGGGCCCCGGGGGCTCACTGAGGAGCAGCGGCAGAAACTGCAGAGTATTGCTATGCCTGCCCAGCTTCACTACCGTTCCCCCAGAAGCGAAGCGAGTCCCGATTCCGCTGGCCTGATGTACAAGTCTTCGTCCATATCGTCGCCCGAAGACCAGAGCCTATCATCCAAGTCAAATTGTCGCAAGCGAAAGTCGTCCATTGATGTTGACGACGATGACGACGACGATCTCGATGGTCACCAACCGGTGAAGAAGACAGCACACAACATGATTGAAAAGAGATACCGCACTAATCTCAACGATAAGATAGCAGCTTTGAGAGATAGTGTGCCAAGTCTACGTATCATGTCGAAGAGTGCGAGGGGAGAAGACACGACGGAGGACAGGGAAGAATTGCACGGCTTGACACCGGCGCACAAGCTAAACAAGGCAACGGTGCGTTTATTCTAGTTTTCTACCAGATTGTTATCATGGCTAAACTCCACATAGGTTCTTAGTAAGGCTACCGAGTACATTCGACACCTAGAGAAGAGGAATATGCGGCTCGTTGATGAGAATTCGGCCATGCAGCAGCGAATAGCCGCCTTCGAGAAGCTGTTCATGGCGGGTGCGATGCACGGCGCAGTCAGTCCCCTGCAGCAAGGCACGCCGTCGACACCCATACAATACTCGCATGAGCCCAACGGTTATGCGAACCCGGCGATGAATACACCAAGCGGACCCGAACCGCAAGGCATGATCCAGGTTCCCGACAATATGAAGCGTATCATTGCCGCTCAGTTGGCGTCAGGTCAGCCATATCCGGTGCCACAACAACCCTTCAGAAACAACCCCGCCTTGATACGCCAGCAACAAATCCAGCAACAGCAACATCACATGCAAGCTAGAGGCTGGCAGAATGCTGGGCCTTACTTCGGAAAACTGATGGTTGGGTCTTTGGCTGGGTTGATGCTTCTTGAAGCCGTTCGAGAGAATGAGCAGAGCAATGAGACACCAGAGGGTCGCGGTCTTTTCGCTTTACCCATACAACTTCTCGAATTCCTCACTACGTCGTTAAACATCAACTTTATGGGCTATCACCTTCAAGGTACACAAGTATTGTACTCAATTAGGGTCGTATTGCTGCTCTGCAGTATCTGGTGGGCCGTTATTCCCTCCCTTACGGAGCGCAGGCCACCGATTGTAGATGGCTCCAAACAAAAACAGGCATCGTTGAAGGCAGTGCCCTCTTTGGCGTCGCCCATTCACGTGCGCCGTCAAGCATGGCTTACTGCTATACAGACAGTCTGGGTTCCTCGTCACAACTTTTTCCTTGAGGCTGCCGCCCTTGGCCTAAAGACGATGAAATTAAGCCTCAGGAATCTCATTGGGATCCATGGCTACCAGATGCTTACAGGGCTCACTGAAGATCAGGAGCTTGCTCGTGTCAAGGCATGGGCAATTGCACTGGATGCTCAACTAGCTGGGGGTGATGTTGAGATTAGCATGGGCCGACTTACGTTGACCTTGCTCGCCTCTGGGACTCTTCCCACCACTCCGCTGCGACTAATGCTCAAAGCCCTTCATATTCGTGTTCTGTTGTGGGAAGTCGGCCTCTCCGGCATGGACATTGGCATCTTTAACACCTTTGCATCGAAACTGGCTAGGGCAAAATGGAATGAAGCAAAACAATTACACAGACTCTTAACGCAGCTCCGCCGTGGCGGCCAAGAACAGTCCGATGACGAACTCCCTGATCATCTAGCCGCTCTCCTTGAGCATGGTTGCGATGAAGTCTTGAACGAAAGCATTGTTCAAAGAGTACATAATCTCGCTTGGAATCGCCCGACTGACTATAATGCTATTGGGATCATCGATGGTATGGACACTGTAGTGGATGATGTAGCAATCCGTTCACCAATGGATGCAGTCGCAGCTTGGTGGTCAAATATGAGACTGCAAGGTGCGCTTACGAATAGTCTCCTAACCAAAGAGGAGGACCTAGAGGCACTCCAACAAGTTGAAGACGACGTATCCTTGGCCATCAGGACCGCTCCGATTGGGTCCATCGCCCAAAATCGTGCACTGGTCGCACGCGCGCTAGTTTCCGACGAGAAACGAAGCATGAATATCATGTCTGCATTGCAGGCGATCGGTCCTGTAACACCGGTCCTCTCTTCAAACAGTTCCCCATGCAGTTCAAATCGCGCTACGCCATCCCCGCCATCCCCACCCTCTTCTCCTCTTAAGGTACTTCCACCTTCACTCATCATGACCACCGAGATGCGTACCTCTCTCCTATGCGCTATGGCAATCGCCCATCTTCAAAAGTTCTCCCCTCCCGAGGAACCCGTCGACATCTACGGTGTGATTGATCAGATCCACCCTATCAGCGACATGGGATTGCTCGGCTACACTGCCACCTTCAAGTTGATGGACCGACTTGCCAGTCACGAATTCGCCGCCGAAGCATGTTCCGATACGCTCGAGCGTCTTTCGGGCACATTGCGAATATGGACCGGGAAGGATTGCGGGCTCGAGCAAGATGTTAGGCAGCAGATGGTTGAACGATGTTTGACCGTGACCCGTGATGTGGTGGGGATGGGCCTAGACACTGACACTGGCTATGGTAGCAGTGAGTATTCATCCCATCAAACTGCATCTTGTATGGAGCATCCTGTTATCGATTTCCAAGCTTCCATCTAAAGTCGGAGCATGGAACAACATTCAGCTTGGCATGGCCTCCATTATAGACAGCAACTAACTTGGTGATCCATAGTGAGCGAGAATGAGAACGAACATGAGAACTCAACGGATTCGGAAGCGACAACAAAGGAGAAACCTTCCGAACTCACCGCAGATACCACAGTCGAAATAGACGTTGCCTAGATTTACGGCTCAACGTCACTACCATTTTATTTAATTGAGCTAGTCCCAGCCAGTCTGGCGATACGAACATCTACTTATCTTTCCCGCACATTACCAATCCTTTCGTAACCCGGCCTCAGGCGAGGGTTAGCGTACCATTATTTTAGTACCGGAAGTCATGTATTGACGATATTGATGATCACTAATTGCACGTTGCTTACCTTTACATTCATCCACCTTACTTACTATTACCACCACCTACTACCACTTCTTTGCTACATATATCATAAAGCTATCCTAACATCATGTGCGGGATCGGTACAACTTATATACATATATGAGGAACATGGTCCGGCCTCAAAAAAATTCCCTCGGGGCGTTCTTGGAATGGCGGAGATGTGCTTGCGGTCCTTAATGGTAGAATGGTCAATCTGGGGCAAATGTCGGCGCTTTACGGAGATGATAGAGAAGGACCAGGAGGAACTTTACGGCTTTTACTTGTGCATCTGACGCGCCTCTCAGTGGCGGAACCCGTACCAACAAAAAAAGAAGTATATAATAAAACCAGCCGCTTTTGGCCGCCTCATCTATGCCGTCTCCCTTGCTTGTTGATATATTTGAGTTCTACAGGCAGTCTAAGTCGTAGAGATCAGGTCTTTGCTTCTTATCACACGAAGGCAGTATGTTACTGCCTTGTTAAACCGAGCTTTGGGATAGCGGGTTAGTCGACGCTCCTATCTGACGACTTTTCGTGATTTGGTGATAGGGGTTGGATAAATATGTGGTACGATGCGTTTACTACGGGCCCAACAAACAGCACAGGCTTCGGACGGGGCGTCTAATTGCAGGATGCGGTATGGCGGTTACTGGATTTGCTATCCATCTTCTCATCTCGTGCGCTGTAATGTCCGGTGGTTCGAGCCTAAGTTACTCCTCTTCCCCCTTCTAATATTGTGTATCGTATGTCAATACGTACGGCGTCGAAATGGGACATTGTATCCCCTACACTGACTTAAACCGTCGCAGATGGTATGGTACGTATGTATGTTTACTGAACAGGATCGGATAGCTCGTGGCATGCTAGATCAACATCGATCTACCATACCGATATACACGTAGTCAAATAGACTTTGCGCCTTACGACTCACGAGAGCCAAAAAAAAGAACTTCAATCCTCGCTTCCATCTAGCTGCCGGTGACACGTACGAGATGGCACCATAGCTATCTATCTGCAACCACCCAAATGCGCATGCCAAACGACCATCAAACATATGGATCCTTTCAACATAGGGCAGCCATGCCGGCCATCCCGGAGCGGTTTCGGCGAGCGCACGGAGCGGGGAGGTTTCGAACGAGCCGCGGCCGGAAACCCGGGTGGCGGAGCCTGTGCGTAAACGAGGATGGATGGATGGATGGATGGATAGATGCCATGTGACTATACCTGGCTACCTTCCTAAGCTAAACTCGTATGAGACGCTGGTGCGCAGATACACGTGTAGTGGGCGGGAGTAAGAGGGTGCGCAAGGGCGTATACTGTACATACGTGGTATAGCATAATATTAGAATCCCCCTCTTTTTTGGAACCTCGTACGGCGAAATATATGGGATATTCTTGCCCGCTGCCGTAGGGAGGAACTTTCTTCTTCTTCCTCCTCGGAGCTTGTCGTGCGGTGAGAAAGGCTCACCCCCACGAAACCCACATGTCGCGGGCTTACGTGCATGTTTTAGCTACGTATGTACATACATACGTGTGGATAATGCATGAATCAGAAAACGGTCGTTGCATATTCGGTGTCTTTCTCCGGCGGGGGGAGAGCTCTTACTTTGTGGTCTTACTCAGCACTTATTATGTACCTCGTCGATGCTACACGTAGGTTAGGTAGGGAGAACACTGGGGTTTTCTTATCTATATAGGTGGTGTAGGAAGCAGAACTTATTACACTGTACGTATGTGGGATAGGGATGTGCGACAATATCAACCACCGTAGTTGTCCTGCTTTGCAGTGGATCCACGTTTTTGCAGCAGGATGAGAGGGGACGGCGAAAGGAAGTTATGCGGCTACATGACTCCTTTTTTCACGATGTAGAGGTACACACCGAGCTGGCTGGGTGGTTCGAGGTCAAGGTGAAAAGACCCGAAGGATTGGCACCTTACGTAGCGACCAACCAGACGTCTCTCTCCTTGCCTTACGAGACAGTGGCCCCTCTATATGATACGTTTGGATGTGGATGGTATGCGGGCTAGAATGTAGATGGGCAGTTAGGTGGGTATATAGGCATGGCGGTATATCCCGCAACCCGAACGCCCGAGCAGCAGATACGCGGAGGCGAACCCCTCCTCCGAGCCAACCGTGTGGAAGCAGTCGAGGGATCCCGCATTCGTCAGCTCCAGGCAGGCAGGCAGATGCGAGTACGTACGTCCCACCGGCGTGGGAGGACGGGTAGAGGTGGGTTTCGTGCTAGTGGTTTGTCGAGGTGGGCACCGAGAGAGCCGGCCAGGCAGAGATGGATCGAGGACTTCCCGTCCGTATCAGGGTGGCCTATAGCTCAAGCTAGCTCAGGTATGATTCCGCGGGCGGTCTCAAGGTGGCCAGAATCTTGGCTGCGTGAGCTTTCATGCATGCATGTAGGGTATGTATCTCATGTACGTATGTCGCAATCCGTGTGAATGGGTCGCGATCGGCGAACCGCTTCCGTTTGCCTGTACATATGTAATCAGCACGAGATCCTGCACTTCTGTTGGGAGTACCTGGGTAGGGCTGACTGTGACGAAGTTCCTCCATTAAGTAGGTACCTAGGTAGGTACCCGGCGTAGAGACGAGTATATTAACATCTATATGGACACCCCTTGCACATGATGGCAAAGAGGACGCAACATAAAGGTGAATTTCCAGTTTATACACCGAAGATGTTACCAACAAATATAACAAGAGCAACGCAATGTTGATATGGATGTCCTCCGAGGTCATATGACAGTTTCCAGGACGCAAGTCGTCAGCCCGCCTATGCGGTGTCACGGCAGAGGCGATATCGCCGAGAGCCAAACCGCCGTACATGACAAGAGGGCGTCAGACATGCATGGTGATCATTGTAAACTACAAAGGACCCAACGTGTAAATATACTACCTAGGTAGTCGGTATATAAGGGTTAGGGTTATTACTGCAAAGATCGAGACTAAGAGTGATAGGCTTCCTACGTACTCCAGGCGATGAGGCTAACTACGGGATTTGGGATGACCCGACTTGTCCGTAAGAATCGTCATGTAGTCGTAGGCCCTACCGAAGTAAAACTCCCAGGGCCATTTCCAATGCCTTACTGCTACTATAAGGTTGATATAGATCATTTGGGGGCCAAAAGCTGCAATGACTAGAATAAGGGGCGCTATGGAGAACTCGAACGAATCGGCGTGACTCATCACAGATGGCAAGGCAAGGCTGCCAACAAAAAGTCCACACCGACAAATGGAAATTCTAGTCCTATTGAACAAAATATCTTGATAGTCATAGCCACCATCACACCACCCCGACCGCCATAGGGGCCTCCTAACATACCTCTTCGGCAGTGCCGTCGATACGCGGAATATCACATAGAGCTTTGCATTGGTCTATCTAGAATTACAGTTGGCGGCGCCGCCGCGTGAGGCTCGGGAATTTCAAGAGGCTATGATATTGATTGTTTAGCCGCATCGTTATTTACACCCTAGGACTCGCCGAAACTTAATGGCTCTTTTCCCGGAGGCAATGACGATTGGGGGGGGGAAAGGCATCGGCTGGAGTTACCGGCACCGTAGTAGCCACAAGTGGGCCAAATTCCCTACAACACTCCGCGTGCTAGAAACCCTGTTCTCGCGATAATCTATCGTCGACCTCGGTAGAAACATAAAAAAATAGAACCACATAATAAAGTTTGATATGAATAGATAGTTATAAAATCTCTCAACTGTTGAAACATATCCCGTGATATAGTAGCGCAACCTTCCGTCGTTAGCCTGATTAAGGAGCATCTCCTGGCCGGAGCACACTAGCCCCTTTCCACTTCGCCGAACTCGGCGCACGCGCCACATGGTTTAAATTGCAAAGCTACGATCGTATAAACCAAAGAGCTATCACTGCTTAGGTAGCTTTAGGCCACAATGTTCGATAAGTCAGTGCAGAACACCCGGCTCAACAAAAGAGCGTTTCCCACGTGCTCCCCGTCATTGCTGAGGGTTTCCGTCCGATTCCATAGCCGCGATGTAGTTGAGGTCTAGCTTGAAGGGACCTTGCTGGTCGCCGAAGAAACTATCGATACATTAGCCGGCGTGCGAGATACACATAGGAAGCCTATAAGCACGCCTGTCACGAACCTTCGCATCATGATACCGATGCTCTTGATGCGATCCAAACGCAGGGGCTCGACGTCCTGCACCGGTACGCCGCGGTATGTAGGTCTGAACTCGTGCCACTCGGCACTGACATCCCCTCCCGCGGCGGCGGGCGCGAAGTCGAACTCCCAGCTGACGGTGGCCTCGTCCCTGCCGTCGGGGCGCTTGGGCGGGGGCACGTCGTCCTTGAGCACGAGCGTGTACCTGCGGCCGTCGCTGGCGGCGACGCCCAGGCGCAAGCCGCGGTAGCCGCGCAGGTCCCAGCTCTGGGGGTCGACGGTGCGCTGGGACGCGAAGCCCGCGGGCCCGGCCCCCTTGTCGATCGCGGCCGCGTCCAGGTCCCCCCGGAACGTCGCCACGCTCGAGTCGCTCGAGCACACGAGATAGCTCCTGCTCTGGCCGCCGCGCACGCGGTCGTCCGACGCGCTCCACGCGTGCTCGTTCCACGATCTTTTTTTCGGGCGCGCGTGCTTGTTAGCGATAATGGCGAAAGGAGGGGAAAGGGGATGACGTGCGCGCGCTTAAACAAAACAAGCGCTGATGTGATATTGCGGAAGCGAAGATTTGCGCGGGAAAACTTACTTGTAGCCTCCGAAGAGGTAGAAGTTAGGTTCGGGCGTGGCCATAGTGTTTGAAATTTTCTGGTCCCCGAAAACTTCCCCGCGCAAGTCCCTGATATTGATGAAAAACCCCGGACTCCTGGTTGACTTTGTCGTTGACTCGGCGAACAGCAGATATTGCTATCTTATAGAGAATAACACCCAGCCTTCTTCACACAGGTAACAAATCTTAAACCGGAATAATAAACTTTCTATAGTTTCTTATTAATTAAGCGTGCTATCGGTGAAGCTAATGGCGATAGATTCCCAAGGGACGTCCTAAAGTGGTGGAATTGAAGTTGTAGATGACGTCGGCCAACTCGGTCGGAGACGGATTTTCGAGATGATCGCACACATCGCTCGGTTGAGGCTCGAGAACAGAACACGGGAGGTCAGTACAACGTAACGCAACCTTTGAGAGTGGAGGAGGGAAAAGCTAATAGTTGCAAGGAAGAGCTTATATGTTGGTATGAATAATTAGCAATAGATGATTTCATGTACCCATAATATAATGTTGGCGATATGGAATGCGCTAAACTAGGTAGCAGTAGCAGCAATTTCCTAGTAGCAGCAGTAGTAGCAGTTAGCAATATGAAAATGACAATGATGCAAGTGATAAGCAAATATGTTAGGGAGAGATCGCAAAAGGTTATATAAATGTACCGATATAGTAAGATCTGTGCCTTTCGTACGACCCATTAGGAGTTTAGCATCCGCATAACCGGGGAAGTCATGCTAACCAGTATAGGTTATTGAGGAGGCTTGTAATATGGGGCTATATATACTGCATCCATAGTACTACCTTCTTCTATTATGGATGAATTACGTTACCGAACTCGACTACCGGACATATTGTGGCTCGGATTCATAGGGTAAATATCAGCCACAAGTTTATAGAACAAGGAAGGTCCTATTAAGGCACCTAGAAGTGATGCCCAGGTGATTTGTTGTCGCTGTTAGGTTGTCGCTGCTGGTCGCCGAATAATACCCATCTTATCTCCATCCGTATCTCCACCGCCATCGGATTACGTAGTCTACCTGAGGTTAGCACGTTATTGGGCTTACCTTAAATTCAACCTTGTTGGAACTTTTGACTCTTGGTTTTCCACACCATATCAATTGATCCATAACATCTATAGTTGATGTTGGTTTCCCGCTTTCATTCTGGCTGTGCCGTCGCATGCTCCCGCAGCTCATTCTGACGATCCTGTTTGTTCTTCCTCTCTGGCTTGCATCACTACGATCCGACAATGTCTCGGAAACCCCCCGCCTCTCTCTCGTACCGGGAAGGGTAGGTGGACTATCAGCAAATCCCTCAGTCTCTATCTTCTATTATGGGTACCTAGACTAGAAGGTATATCCGCTTGTTTGGAATCAACTTTGGATGCTGGTCTGTGTCTTCGTGTGTCTCATTGTAGGCAACAAATGGTGGAATGGTTTGAGGGCGTTGTTCTTCGTCGACTTTATATTAATTTTGATTATAGCCTTAGTAAAACTTACATGTATATCGTGGCGCCATTAAACTATAGCAGATAGCACTGCGACGTCGTACGCATCCCTGAACGATCCGATACCGAAACCGATCACGGTAGTGGATTCGGGATTTGGTCATCGGCGGCGCGCTAACTTAACTCCTCTTTACGACGTCCAAAGTCCTTCTCCGAAAAGCTTGAATTGCACCGGACGGTCTACCTATGTACGGCTTCCGGAACAATCCTCTTGTCCGATTTTTGCTTGCGGCGCAACAAGTCTCCATGGCGCGGCAAGCATCACATCCTGTCTAGTGAGTATCATGTATGCTTTGCCAGAGAGCCCTTGCAGAAAGACAGGCTTTATGTGATATGGATATCGCCTAGTCTCGGTATTGCGCCTTATGTGGGTGGGCATGATATCACTCACTACCTCTTACCTAGCTATAGCGGGGCATTCATTTGACACTCGGCGGGGAGCTATGAGAAGAGTAAAATAGAGTTCTACAATGTGTACTTTCGTTGAAAGATTTACCCCCTGAAGACTCCCGATGGATCTTGTTTAAGAGGGCAGTTAGCGTCAAAGCTAGCGTCGCTACTATCCAATGATGTAATAGTATGGAGGTATCTACATTTACATTTAGTTAGAGTTAGATCCAGGGTCACGACAAGAAAGTCAACTACCTACTGCGTATATTACGACGACGTTCCATAAGAGGGTTACCTAGCTGATTTCTAATCCATTGTACGTTGGTACCTACTACCTAGTTAGCTTGGTGGGGGTTTTGGTATTGATACCACTGTAGGTATGTACATTCTAACCTCCGATGATGATCGGAGCAACAAAAATACAATTGCGAAATTCGCATGGTCTAATTAATGAGTGCCGGGCTCTTGTCTTGGCATTGCATTGCATTGGCAAGGCTCCCGCTATCGAATATCCTTAGCTCCAACAAACATTTTCTGTTTGTTTGTTTCCATTTGTTAGGTCGCCATCGTTCTCAGCCCCCTAACAGCATTAACATTGCCTAGGCAGCTAGGCAGATTTTAATTCAATTGGTTATATCGAAAACCAATGGATTATATCCGGCGAGCGCGGAATTCTTTGCGCCCCCCTTTCTCGTACCAAGGCCGCGCAAAAAAAGGAGATCCGTCGTGTTAAAAGTACCGTGCCTTACCGTACTCACACTAACGTTTCGTCGCGCCGCGAAGCTCCTCGGAGACGCTGAAATGCGGCACGTAAACACCGGGACTATTTGACAAGCCGAGGAAAGAAAATCAAAAAAACACTCCACTGGATTGCGGAAGTTGCGGAATCAATATCCACTCGAAAATCACTTCGTTTTTCTTTGTCAATCTCTCTCCATTTAGTATCCACTAATGTACCGCTATCTTGGCTCGGGAGAGCCTTGTATGCATCTTCTAAGGTCCATATCCGAGAACGTCCTGTCCAAAAAAAAAAGAATCAACACCACGCTTTGCCCGGATATTCCTGTACCAACTGATATATGCATTCCCAAAAAAATAAGACGAGCCTTTCGTCCCAAGTGCAAGGTATCTCGGCGCCGTCATTCCCAGTATGAAACACATATCCGTCATACATGTCCCATTATAGCCGAAATAGTATCATGCTCCTAGTATCCATCCGTCCCGTGTATCTCTTTGCGGCCTCCCCCATCCTCCCCAACCGCGCCCCTGCTTCTACGCCGCAGCAGTTAAGCGGTCACCCCACGCGTTACGGGCGCTGCTGATGCGGCTGCGCCAGGCCGGGGGACCCGGGCATGGAGAGCGGCGTAGTCGGGTAGTCGTAGCCAGCCTCTGAGCAGTCCGCGGAGTGATCGTACGAGTGTGAAAGCGGTGGAGTCTAGCAACACCGATCAGCTACGAGGTTCTCGGCGGGAGTAAGCGCGCACATGACTCACATGAGGGTTCGAGTGGTCGTACGAATTTTGTGCGTGGACGGACGGGTCCATCCCAGACACGAAGCCGTAGCCCACGTATGATAGGGGTTCTTCGGTTGGATACGGCTCCCTCTTGATGGCGTCGTTGAAATGCGTCATGGGAGGAAGCGTGCAGGGGACTGTGGTGGCCATATAGTTGGAGTAGGATTCGCTGGTAGTTATTGGGTGGTGGTACGGTTGCGCCGAGCTGTAGGGAGGTAGGATCATCTCGTCCGGTGGAGGGTATGCCGAGTATCCTATGAAGGGAGGCGTATGAGATCTCTCCCGGTCGTCGTATGTGTGGCTGAACAGCATCTCGTCGTCATGGCTCATGGGCGGCGTGTATTGGGGAGGTTGTACGGGCTTCTGGGGGGCCGAGCCGGACTTATGCGACTTGGACGAGTTCGTCTTCTTGGTGGAACGGGTGCTGGACTGGGACTGCTTGTCGCTTCCTGTGGGGGAGGACGCGTCGTCCGATGTCCCGGCGCGCCTCTCGAGGTCTTCCAAACGTCTCTTCAGCTTCTTGCCTACACAATCTGTCAGGTTACCCGGTTCAATGGGGAGACAAGCAAAGCTGGGGGCAACCTACGGTAGTTGCGCTGGGCGATCCGATTCTGTATCCTCCGGCGCTCGGCGAGATCTGAAATCTTGGTCCAATCCTCATCAGGGTTGGCCGAACTGGAGAAGGCACTGCTGGTGCCATGTGCCGAGTATTGTCTTGGTGCCGGGGCGGCAGGATATGAATATTGGTGTTGAGACATGGTAGCGTACATTGCTTGTGGTAGTTTTATACTTGGTCTCCGGGGTCGACTATCAAAGCTGACAAGCTTGTAAGGTAAAGACGATACGGGGACGGATAGGATTCTTGTAGACTTGTTTATCCTAGAGAATATAAATACTTTGTCTGACTGAGATGTGGTGGGACACATAAAGTTATGAAGCAAAAGGAAGGAATCCAATGCAGATATATATAATCCTAAGGAAAGGTCTCTCTCAGCCATCGAAGCCGCAATCGAGCTGGAGAAGAAGCGCGCACACCATCCTCGTTAGACCCGAGCCAGGGTCTGTGGGTGTGCACGTACAATAGGGACATGGTACAGTAAGTACGTACCGTGAGTCTTCCTGCGGAGCATGGATGCACAGCTTTGGACAGGCATTTGAATGCGAGGAGGGCATGGCTACTAGTATCTGCACCTGATTGCATGTCCGCTCTTTCGCTGTAACCTCAAACGAGGTGCGTGGTGGGGGAGGGGTGTGTGTTATCTTCTGGGGCCAGTGCGAGAGGAAAGACAAAGCTACACCCTCTGACCCTTGAGGGCCTTGAGAATCCCAAGCGTCGAAGGTACCTATTGTATGGAAGGTAAGAAATAGCGGACGATCCATGCTCCTGTGGAACGGGTACAGCACTACACAGTAGTGTACAGAAGGAAATGTACAGAACTCGTGCGGAAAGGGCAGGGGTTCAATTGGAGGAGAGGGGCAGGGAGGGGCGTGGTATTTATGATATACAAAGTACAAAACAGCCTGTGCGTAGCAATGGATATGGATGTACTGTACTTCCATAGTCGAGCTGTAAACAGGGGGGTTCCAGCCTACCTACAATTACTGGAGTCTACACAGGGCCTAGCGGAAGCATGCAGAGCATGGGATTAGAAATTTGCCCAAATAACCTCCAGGCGCTCGATCTAGATACAAAGGTACGGCCGATACCGTTTGAGGTATCGTTGTTTCCATTAAAAGCAGCGACACATGTTCGGAGCCCCTCTGAAAATCCATGTAAACATCTGCCTACCTCGTAGGGCTGGCTACCTAATTAGCCTACCCAGGTATTGATTTAATTCGCCACACTGGCTGGGTTTTACGACTAAACTAACCATGATAAGAAATATTTAATACATTAATACATACCTAAGTATGTACCTTAAGGAAAGTAAATACGGCGATAAGCGGCTATTGTAACTGATTGATCCAACGATAGTACGTATCAAAAATAATTAATAATAACTATGCTTACTTGCCCCTAATAGGTAGGTAACTACTGTCTTAAAACATTGAAACCAGGCAATTATTGACCTATGTGCCTAGGGATTATTTAGCTTCAGGCGAAGCTGAACATGTTCTTTTACATTATGACTGATACATATGTAGAATCTTGTTGAGTTAGGCAAAAGCCATGAAATTCCATCTTATTGCACCACCGCTACAATACGTTCATTGCGTACTCCGACCACTCGTGGACAAATTCGAGATGGAGAAAACGTGATAAATCTAAATTCGAAATTAATAGATAGAATCGCACGATCTTCACTTTTCATAAGCATTGCTATTTCCATGCTATTTATGTTATTTATGTAGCACGGCTCCCCGCGAGTTAGAAGCGGGACGGCGAGGCGCTAGGGTTCAGCTAAAAACGGAACCCAAATTTCTGCTTGCTATGAAATAAAGATGTTGGGTAGCTGGCTACCTACTACTAGTAGTCTTATTAAAAAGATTAGTGGATGAAAAGCACTAGAGCTTTGGGAACCGACTCCCAACATCATGATTGTTTTCGTCATTATTATTCATCTCCATTATGTAAGTATATATCAGTTTCCGTCGCGCAGGCTGTGTAGACATCAGCTGGTTACGGAAATGCGAATTTCGATACAAACGCCGTGGATAGGACGCGCCGAGCCATGATAAAGAGAAGACAAGGACGAGCTAAGCTGAATCACGTTAAGACTTTGATTGCGGCTCATCTTGACCAAGCTGTAAAAAGAACACGCAGATCTGTTTGGTTGGAGATGAGGTCCTACGCATACGAAGCCTCCCCTGGATCAATTCTCCGACCAATCAATATCAATGACGGCATGTCATGAAAGAAAAATAAAAGTCGTGGGTGGCTGGCTGGCTGATGGTAAAATTTCCAACGGCGCATCTCGAGTCCTTCGAGAAGAATGCATGGAAGGGAGGCTTAGACATTCGGAAGGCTCTTCGATAAGACGCCAAGCGATCAGATCTATCAAGGCCATACATATCATGTAGTTCCGTCCCCTTACGTAAAACGGTAGAAGCGAGAGCGAAGGAAAAGGGGTTGGGTACATTCATAGTGTAATAGTGTTTGAGATTTCTATTCGGCCCCCATCGAATGAGCAACATGGGAAGGTGAAAAGTTGGAAAAAGGCGGTCCTACTGTTCTGAGACTAAATTGTAAGACCCCTGGATCTGATTCGCACGTGCTTTATAAGGGATCTATTTTTGGGACCCTTGTCATTACCAAGCTCTTTCCGAGTTTCTCATTGGCTACCAACCTCATCCTTCTAGGGCTGCTAGGCTGCTAGTAAAACTTCGAATAACCTTCTCGAATATTTCATTCTCCACCTTAACTCAACGGTTTCGGTTCTGTCAAAATATCTACATACGTACCTACAAAGTTTATAATATCGCATCGGCTAATTCATCATCATCACCACCACCACTACTTTTGAAATTACTAGCTTATTCACCTACCTAAATGGTAAGCCTAACAACGCAGATATAGATATAGTAATAACATCGTGAACTATTAACCCCCGGCCTTATCAGCATCGCATCTTCTCTGCGGATCTGTACATTACGAAGAGGTTTTCAAGCTTCTGCAGGGTCTTTTTTATTTTTACTTACTTTTTACATACTGACAAGGAGTATAGAAAAGGCGGTATCTTATTCCCACAATACAACCTAGATATATGGTGACAATTCAATTCATTGATTGGGATGCTGAATGTCTAAATTAGAAGTCGTATGCTCGTGACTTGAGACGCCATTGGTATGTTTTATTTGGAAGCCTTAGATATTCGAGGCTACGCACACTGTATGTATATTTATCGCAGTGGGGTACGGAATGTGGTTAGTCGGCCAACCCGGACAACTCCGAAAAGCCGGCTTCGGGTCTCGGATAATGTATTATTTTCTGAACACACACATACACACACTTTTACTCAATAACGCCAAGGGGTTTCAGAAACTTGAAGTTTTCTTAGTAAATTCTCTTCTATCATCAAGTATGCATTTGCTCTGACACCGTTTTGGTTATTCTCACCAATGAAGATTGCCCCCTTTCTCTCGCCGTCTTCTCAGCCTCGTCGGTCTAAATTCTGAGGAGGATGGACTCATGCATGTGCCACATGGCTTGTTCGAACAATTACTTTGTATTGGTCTCTTCGAACCACCCACCATCTTTTAGCCTTCTTAAAAACTGTTATGATAGCTACCGTCTTTTTTTAGGACTTCCTTCTCTCCTTTTTCGCCTCTCGGTTGACTAGTTGATTCCATATCTCATCACGCTATCCTCAGTGGTCCATTTCTAGCATGGAGTCGGAGGATGGCAGAATAGGACCGATGTCCATTTTCCCAATGGAATGCTGGCGCCAGCTGAGTGCTAAGCCTTCGTTCATGGCTACCGTACAGATGGAACGGTCATTGGAATTTCATTATGCCCGAAATACATACATACGATCTGTTAAAGTCACGACCACAGTGCTAATTAGATTTTACGCATGATCAGTCGTATTTTTCTCTGTCGTTCCCTGTCCTAAAACTCCTCCGTTCTCGTGAGGTTTCATTTTGAAGCTAATGTAACTTTCGATGATATTAACCCAGTGTCAGGCCAATTTCATCACTACAGCCTCATCCTACATACATAGAATCCATGGCTTCTAGTATCGACTTGAAGAGTGATGGGAATAAGACCCCTAATATCTGATCTTAATCACTAATCTTGAGTCTTGACCCAGCCGAGGTTTGGTGCTGACGCGAGAAACTTGGGGTTTCCAGAGAGCCGGCAAATCGCGTGCTGCTTGCTGACACTACCCTTCCACAAGCACCGGCACAACATAAGCCATCCACTACTTCGGGCCCTTATGCCAACGTGTAAGGATTTTAAGGTTCTCACTCGCCAAGAACCCTCCCTTCTGCGGAGGTGATTACAGCGGCGTCACGTACATGTACAAGGTGCGTCTCACGTAGCAGGAACGCTCACGGGAGGACAAATCAGAAGCCGGGCTCGAGTCACAACCGTTACCAAAGATCTCAGTCACGACCGCCATGTGAGATCCTGTTCTCAATCACTTCCCACCCGCCTCGACCAGTTGAGATTGCCTGCAGAATATACTAAGCAAGTCCACCCATCCTGGGGAAAATACGCACCGGCGAGCGCAACCTTCGGACGAAGAGGGCTAGTGTTCTGTCGATGCCGTTTGGGGATTAATGATTGCTTCGGCTTCTCTACGTTCTAGATTTGCCTATGCCTTTGATACTCTTCATCTCAGTGCTGATCTCAGCTGAATCCTTCTTATCTCAATAGCCGATCAAGAGCGCCCCTTGAGTTCCTCGGAGCCGTGGTCGCAGATAGACAGATGGTTCATGCGACTGGCTGGCAATCTTAGCATGCATGAGCTCGAATTATCATAGGATAGGCGACCTAGCCGGATTAGGAAAGATGGTAGGTAGCCCTACGGTCTGCATATGGTGGTGACCCTACTATGTACTGCGCGCGCATGCGAAGCACGCACGACCCGCGGGATCGACACCGCCGGCTCGTGCTAGAGGGACATAAAGCCATCAGAAATCTCCGGGAGTAAATGGTATTCCCCGCCCTGGAGCACACGTCTCAGGCTTTTTGCTTAACGCGCGTCTCCCCCAGAGTTGGGCAGCTGGTTATTAGGGTGGCGGTTTCATATCCGCTCTATACGACGGAAGAGGTGCCGATACTAGTCCTAGATATCTAGATAAGTGTCCTAGCTAGTATATGATCGCTCGTGATATAAGGTATAGTTCATAAGATCGGCATACATTTTAGTTCTGACCATCGAATATGAGAAGTTACAGTTCGAATTGGCCTCCTTGAAAGCGATCTCAAAGGGAATGAACTCGCAGCTTGACCTCTCTCGAATTCTACCGAGGGGAAATCCTCTTGCAGATCATCAACAAAGTCCTGTTTGGACTCGTCCCATGGACCGATGTTTGATAGGGTCACAACATAATAGCCCCCATCTTTCCCCAAGGTAATATGTACCGTAGCAGATGCGATGAATGACCCACGCGAATGGCTCGCTTTTGAGGAGGCAATACTTCAATAGGTAGAAGATATAAGAATTCATGCCACGCGACGAGACATGGATTTTCTACACTATGCAGATTATGCTGAGAGAATTAAAAGGCGCACATAACGCACAGCCCCCCTGTATTCACCGTCTATTAACTCTGGTCTGCGTAAGTTTGGTGGTGTCTTACAAATTGTTTTCTAGGGTTTTAAGGAGCCAACTTCTGTGATTGGAACGGAATATACGATGTAGTTGAGCGAATACATAGTGCACCAAACCATGGCCATCTCATAGGGTCATAGGGCCACGGCTCATTAACAAAACGTTGGATACCTATGCACGAAGTATGTAGATAGGATGGATACGCGGACTGGCAGAACTGGGTCCCCATTACGGGTTTAACATGAGTTGAGAGACCTACGTCCGCCTTGGAACTCTGTATGTATTATACCGTTGTATAGCCGCCATACGAAATTCCAATCCAGGGAGGTATTTCTGTACAATACAGCACATAAGGCGGCAGCTAGTTGAAAGTGGGCTAATTACATATTTAGGAAAGTGGAGAGGGGTAGGTAGAAAAAGACCTTTTACCGTTTCTGGTAATCTTTAGCCCTTGAGTCTAGTTACCCTTGAAAACCCTCCACATGTACTCTACATTCCAATTCCATGTACTTTTTCATTTTGCTTTTTTTGCTAGGTACCTAATGTAAAATTGTAAATACCTAGGTACTTTCCCATTATAGAGTCACAGTATGACAATGAGACTTATCGACTTACATCGTAATGATGCTATACCTGAGGTATGCTAAATGTATGCCGTATTCTATGTATGCACAGCGACAGAAACGAGTTCATACTACGTTGCCCGCTACAGAGTTATTATTCAACGCGCCGTCCCGGAGATACGATTCCAGATGTTAGTCACTCGGCCTGTCGGTTCCGATGGTCCTGTGCGCAGCCTCGAGCGCAGCAACGAACAATTCGACGCATCGCGCGGCATAGCACCTAGGAATTAACGTTTTAAGTTCCCGAAAGCTCCGCTTTTTTGTTCTTTACCTAAAAGAAATAAGGTATGAAATTAAAATGTACACATAATAACATAAAAACACATATAATGACCTAATATGCATATATATATCCCATTACCTGAGTTGGCATTAGATGCAAAGTCCATTTAAGCCAAGCAATGTTACTTTGTACGTATATACAGTTGTATTATAAGAAAGTATAAAAGGTTCTCACCTTCATTCGGTAGTTAAGGACGAATCTCAATGGGTGATTACTGAACCCGTGCCTGTGGTCTTGGGTCATGCCAAGACCAATCCCGTCAAAAGCCTAAGAGGGTACCCCAGTCCTTTCTAGCATCAGGTACACCACCACCACTACGAGTATACATACATATGTGACAGGTTAAGAGCTACCCTAGGTACGGTGATAAAATAGTTACGTACACTGAATTTATTACCTCTGATTAGCATCATCCCCATAATTATTTTCCCAAATCTAACCAATCTACAACACCATTAAGGCCTTTGGTGAGATGTACAATACATTCTGACATTTACCTTTCTCTACTTACTATGTAAGCTGTTCTTCATAGGGCTGAGATGACATCCGCACACTATTGCCGTTACTACTAATCATATGTAAGTAAGCATCAGGCACATCAGTTTATCTATAGGTAAGGTACGCATTATGCGATTTCGGGGAGTTCCAAGGGGAATATCGGTCTAGGAAATTCAAACCCCGAATATTGACCATCGAATGGCCCGATGTCTATCGGCCATCGCCAGATTGCCCAGTGGAGGGGAGCATCTGGAGGGGAGATTATATCGCAAGAAGTTACCTGTGATGGCGTCAACTGCTATCTTTGTTTCTATGCCGTCTCTGTAGTGGTACTAGCCTCCGGGTAGCAAAATCGGCATGGGAGCGGTGCGATTTGGAATAGCGGCGATGAAAAAACAACAAACCGCCCGTATAAGGACGCTAAGCCATTGTAGCGGTCTAGTAGTAGATCGACTGACGCATGAAATGCGACGCAGAACAGCTAGTACGGTGAACCATACATACCTATTACTCATCGCTGCGATATTTGCTGCGGACTTTACCTATCCGACGTATTATATGGCGGCATCGTAGCTTTGCGGGGATCAACAAGCCTTCCGCTAGACAGGCGGGTCCTCGGTGTCGCCGCTCGAGCGCATGGCTCCCAGGGCTTTTCGCCATAGGGCTGAGGAACAGCGCCAGTCATTCTCCTATGAGGTCGCAGCATTTCTTCCCCTCCCTAATCTAGCGGGTACACTATAGTACCCCGAATTAACTACCTACAGATTTCGCCTTACATCTAGTCTCTTCAAGGTTCTTATCACCTCCCGTAATACAGTACGATGACAATCGAGATAGCCTATGCGGCTGTTAGTAATTTACGAAATCTCGAGCTAAGCTTTAGTTCATCTGCTTGGTCATCGCGCAATGAATTTCTATTTGCGGAAATGCGACTAATAAGGTCGACAATGATTGCAGTCCTGAATGCCTTCTCACTCAACCCCCTTTTAGGATATTTTCAGCGAAACAAAAGTACAGTTACAGTATGTCGCGATAGTTTGAAAGTGCTCCTTCTCCGAGCTTCGCCCAGGACTCCAACGAACACGGGGAGCAATTATCCGCGTGTTATTGCCAATTAAAGCTGCTGGTGGTGCTGTTAATAAGCCCCCGCGTGATACAAGGTGCTCACCACCTCATGGTCGGACTTAAGCTACCTGTCAATTCATGTGTTACGCAGCACTGACAGCTAACGAGTGATCCAATGGGAGAAGTCGATAGCTAAGGTTGCAATCGTAGGTATCAATTCGCTATTTGAACTTGCCCGCGCACATGACAAATCCCGAGGATTAACAGTTTCAGAAGCCGTCGGCCGACCCTCGAACGATTATTGATGACCTCAACTGATCTATTGTCTGAAAGAACCAAAGTGCAGAGGCGTCCAGAACGTTCAAGAACGTCGATATAAAGCCCTTCGCAAAGTCTTGCCAAAGAAACTAAAATTAACAAGCGATGTTGCATCATGTCTCTCTCTCTCGAAGCGTGCCCTGGTTAAATGTAGTAGCTAAGGCGCTAAGACAAATGTTGGCTGCATCGGCGTTAGACTAAGACATCATTGACGTCGGAGGACGGCAATGGGCGGCTTTCTTATCCCCAATTATCGATCGAACTCCGCTACCGAACGGCGTGCCGTTATTACGGACGTCCATCACCAACAACAGCAACGTCACTGTTAAAGGACGTCAGTTATTTTATTGTGTTGTGTTGTGTAGTATTGTATTGTATTGTACTATACATATATTGCAATTTACCTATCTACTATTGTGTCTTATGTTGTATATGATCTGCAAGCCAAAGGTGTTAGCTAGCACTGAGTTGTTCAATATAGATAGATACGTACTATACCTATCTAACTACATGTAGATTGAAAGCTTCACTTGTGATTTGTACATGTAAGTGACCCCTTAAAGTGCTTAGCTTCTGACAGTTCTATACCTATTACATATCTAGTTGCCATTTTAGGAGCATCTAATCTTAACATTCTTACGTAGGACTTCAATTGTTTGTTTGTATTGCACCTGAAAACGGTGATTTCTATTCAGGTACTTATCAATATTATAGGTACACATCTATAGTCAATTTACATGGATGCTGCTGTTCGTAAGGCTGTGTACTATAAACTCAAGCTTTTTAGCATTAGGATAACCTTAAGGGTTGATCCGCGAATATGGGCTAATTAGTCCCGTAACAAGCACATCCAAGGTCGTTTCTCGTTCCTGCTGTGTCACATAGGAACTTTGTAGCGTGACTTGCGAGCTGGGACTATGTATGTAGGGTACTGGTTAGGTTGCTGGACTAGGAGGGGGTAAAGAGAGGTAGGTACGAGCCTAATACGGCTATGGAATCATTCGACTAGCCAATGACTACTGGCTTGGATTTCCAAATTGAATCAATTTTTGGGAAAGTGGGGAAGAAAAGGGTAATGTACATAGGTACTCAGTATATCCTGGTTTTGCAATAGGGTGGTATGAGCGTGGGTGGTTTACTTGGGTGTGGTTCTCATTAGTGGATTTCTCTTGGTGGGTTAGTTGGCTGGTGCTCTGGAGCGGCGAAGCACAGATTGCACTGCATGAGACCCCGAGCCCACCGCTTTTTACAAGGGTCTTTCCTTATGTCTGCAAGCACTTCTATGAGAGACTGGCGGTCGGCCGATACAGCTTGCATGGAGGGTTTGGACGGTCGACGCTGCCAAATATGCAGCCCAACAAGACATCTGGATACTCAAATCCCGATCTGCAACACAACCACGTTGTTCCTGCTATTCATGCTTTCATCTAACCGCTCTGCTTCTTGCATCATTAACATTTCACCCCTACTTCGACCCCTACTTGCCCTACCAGAGCCTTTAGAACCTTGTCTGGATTCACTAAAGAAGGGACTATACATGCATTTGGAACAAATAGTCAACAGCAAGATCGATGCGCATCCAATCTCCACAGTGACGCGCTTTAGCTTCAGGCGGAACGCGAGGCACAGGTTTTTTTTCTTGTCACCTTACCATTTTGAGTTTTTCATTATTATTTGTGATTAATTCTTTTTTTTACACATCCCGTATTTCAATTTCTCTTACCAACACCCCTGCTTCATTTTTGAGCCTCCTTCGGATCGGCTTCTCGAACTTTGCCAACTACATCACAGTTGGATCCCACAAACCTCATCCTCGCGCGTCGTCTATCCAAGACATTCCACCAGTGCCTAGACTTGACTTGCGCATATCACAGTACATACATTGCATTACAGCTCAGCGCGACACAATACTTACCGCCATCTCAGCTGTCCTGCCATCCACCATCCACAACCTTCCATCCCCGTGACTCTTTTTACTCCTGCCTCGTCGAGGCACCAGCGAATGCGATGCCTTCATTTCTCCTCCACCGCTAGAACTGACACTGCGGAATTTAGGCTTTTCGTTGCTTCCGCCCTTTGGTACTCCATGCATCACAGCGACATCACCGCCGAGCCCCCTAATGGGACACCCACGGGACACACCGGATTGGCGATTTGGCCGATACGGATTTAACCTTGCTAACTTAGCTGTTGGTCGTCATCTCGCTACCCAGGTATGTATTTTCTTCAACCGGAGACAAGAGACGATGTGCATATGGCATAGTACGTCACTCCGACGAAAACTGGAACGTGATACGCTGTATATACGACACTGAATAACTTGGCCTTCCCCCGATCGTACTGTACTACATACCATCCCCATCCCTTGGGCTGTGTGACCTAAAGGATCAGGGCGGCGCGGATCCCACAGAGCGCTTGGCCAAGATCTAGCGGCCACCGTATCTTGCGTTTGTGCGATCATCCTATTTGCTAAGTGCCTACGCAGTAGTTTGAAGAAACATCTTATGTTACTATTAACTAGTGTAGTCTCTTTCTGTGTTGATCTATAGTAGCACAGCTATTCATCAACCGTTGGCAACAAGAGCGCGCCCTTTTTGAAATGGCAGGGACTGGTGCCCCTGTTCTAGTAGAGCTAGAAAATGCGAGTTTAGGCAGCAAGAGACTCCTGCGAGTTCCAAGCGATGCATAGAGACGTCGAACTATGGTTCGACACAGTACCTACCTACATGTAGGTATTGTACAATACCTAGGTCAGGTATATCGCGGGGTTCTAGACCCCCCGTCTTATCGACCAGAAGAATATGTCATCTCTACCTAGCAGCCTAGTATTAAATGTCGTGCTTTACCCGGCCGCCCGGCCCTGGTTGTCCTATCAGGTACTCCGCAGATTCGAAATACCGAGTCTATCCCATCACCGGTACTCTACACTGTCAATCTTACGCGGCTTAGGGTTCACACGGGACGATCGGAGATGGAGCCTCGTCGGCGACCTCCTTATCGCCGTCACATTTCGAGAGCCTCATTTGGAGTCGAATATCGATTTCGGAGTCTCTCATGCCAAGAGAGATTGCACTGTGGCTTCTGATCAACAAATATATGCTCCTTTCTGGGCAGCCTAATGGATCTCCAGACTCTACTGCTCTACCTAAGAAACAGAAGGTCGTCGCCAAGTCTAAAACCCCTGCTCCTAAGTCCATATAATGCGGCACATAACAAAAAACCATGTCAATTTGCTAGCTCGTATTTTTACGGCCGAGGAGACCGATTTTATGATATCTCATCCTCTTTAAGTCAATGGGCTGATCTTTAATACGTGTACGGGGTAGTCACTGTTCATTATTCACGAAGTAGCGAATGTCGCCGCTCGCTCCTTCCAACGGCGTCACGGGTGTTAGTTTGAAACGCGATTGCCATTCATAAGCTCGGTCCGATCCGCAACTCCGGTAAGTTCGGAGCTCCACGTGCGAATAGCGACCGATATATTTAACAACATCATGGATGCGCCCTACGTACGCCCTTTGCATTAAAAAGGGGGAGCAACATCCTTGGTTCTTCGTAGTACCACATCATAAACAGCGCGATAATAACACACATTTCATTATCGACCGGTTTGGCCATTTCGCGGAGACTGCCCTGTTTAGTTAACGTGCCCGATGGCTTCGGCCTGTACAAGCCTCTAGGCATCTTCGGCTTTGGGGGCTGTTGGTGCTCCGGAGAGCCTATCTCAAGAGGCTCCAAGGAAGGTTAATTTGCCGACGATCACCATCTGGATAACGAAGCGCTAGCTTCAGCCTTCTTTTGATCGACACTGTCAAGTACGCTGTATCTCTTGGACCCAAGACCGCGCAGACCGCGACTAGCTCTAGCCTAACGAATGTGCCCGTCGTATATTCTATCCAATGGAAATCTAGCATATTTTCAATGAGTTCTTTCAGCTGTTGGCTGTGCAACCACTTGATGTTAGAGTCTATTTAATTTGTAACTCGAACTGGCTCGAGCGCGCCCCCTGGAATCCTCTGGAGCCGTTGTCAGAACTCTCTTTTATTCTCCATCAGAATGAACCCTAGGCGCAACCGTGCCCACGGTATCTAACAATTAGCGCAGGCGGCACCTGAAGACTAAGACCTGCTGTTGGGGGCTGCATGCTGTGGGATGTGAAGCCATGGACACATACATACACACACACACCCTGTTGAACCGAGTTAATTATTTAGATGTTCTTTTGTTGCCCTCTTTGCCCGTCTAATTGGGGGGAATCATTTCTGCATATTTACCATTTTTACCAAACAAACCAAGCAAATTCTACAATCTATTACCGTCCATCCTAGCAGTATGAAGATATCCCCTGGTAAGTCAACTTGGCTGATTGACTAGTCTCGAGTAATATTGCCAAAACAGGACCATCGACCAATCTCGAAGACCAACCGATCAGATCAAAAACGTGGCATAAGGAGCATACGAAACTGGCCTAGGGCTGTCAGGTGGTGGGTGGTGGTTGCTGGGGCAAGATCCATACTTGGAAGTTCGCATCCTATCTCGACGAGGAATCGCAAATTGCGTGTGCGGCACAGCACCTGGGAACCGAGGCCCCGAATTTAGCGTCGCAGCATGGAGTTCGGTTCGAGGGGGGGCCTCGATCTTCAATTACTATCTTCCTCGAGGGCTATATGTTGTGTAACCATGGACTTTACCTGTTTCTGAAGGGAAACTAGAAGGAGAAAGGAAGCATAGTCCTTTTGGAACTTCATGGGGTCGTGGACTCTGGGCTTTGCTTTACCCGCATGCAAGCCACGATATATCACCTATTCCCTAGCTGGGAACAATCCCAGCCGGCTGAAGACTCCGACGTCACATACCCCAGACTTATGAACCGCCCGTACAATAAATGTGATTAATCATGGCAATAGATTCGGGATGTGCGACCCTTCTGTTTAAATGCGCAAAGCTCGCGAGTACGACAACGGACGTTTTCCGCAATATTAGTAGCGCACGTGGTATGATGTCTCAGACATGCCACGCCGTACGTTTAAAATATTAGGTACGTAGTTGACGCCAATAGGGAATATCGTTAGGCCCAAACGAGTCGACGGTCAACGTCGTAGTTCGGAGCAGGTGTGAACGACAAGAGCACTATTCCGCGAGGCTTGATGTCTCAGACTGAATCACGAGGATCGCCCGGCGACCTTTTTATTCTCCAGCCCCTCGTCGAATCCATTAGATAAGGAGGGGACGCCCAGACAGACAAGTTCGTGGGGTTTGGGAAACATGCCCCCCTCGGCATTATCACGGTGCGCCTCTAGATACGATATCACATTTACAACGCCTCGCTTGTCTTACCGGCAAACAAGCGAGGCTTGGGCTAAAAACGGAGCGACAAGCACGGACGCGAGAGGCTAAAGAGGGTACCTATGTTCACATTGCTCCATTGGCTCCGTCCGGCAAACCACAGGAATGGGGAGAGGACCAGAGACGGGAACCCAACGTGAAGGCTCGTGTCTTGAGCAATCTGAAACGGGGGGGCGGGCGAGGCTTGACGTAGCCGCATCAGCTTTTTTCGGAAGCCAGCGCGTAGAGCCAGAAAGGGACATATGACTGATAGGTCGGTTCAGCTTTCTGGGCTCTACCGAAGGCCAAAATTGGAAATATGAATATGTTGTGTAACGCCATCGAAGGCGTAAGGAATTCTTCCTTTGCGGACTGGGCCCTTCCTACGCAAACATTTCGGTCTGGGTTCATGGTGCGATACCACATATTAACCCGGCCCCCGAAATCCAGAACGGCCGTGAGGATTTCAGATGAAAATGTTTGAGAATGATTGGGGGACGCTTTTTTTTTATTTTTTATTTTTATTTTTACACGGAATGAGAAGGCAGGTTTATGTGAGTACTGTGAATACTGTACAGTGACGCGAGCTGGTGAGTGTAGATGAGGAGAAGGCTGGCGCGGGCGCGACGGGGATTGTGTCGTGGCTAGCCACTTACGTACAATACATGACGCCTTTCGAAGTTTGAATGAATGGCTGCTGTTTTGATGGCTGGCTGCCAGATCAGGAGGGCTTCGGCTGTATCTTCCCGATCCCGCATTATGCTAGCATAGGTATTTGATTTCCACTTCGTTTCTTCTTCATGTCCTGTTTTCTTTTAGGTAAGAGCATAAGAGACGATAGAGCTATAGATAGCTACGAACAAACGCCGGCCAATCTGAAGAGTGCATCTTTCACATTAGGGCAATTCCTTTATAGTTTTTTGCAAGCTTTAAGTCCTACTCTCTCTAGCTCCAAATTCCCAAAAATCTAGAATCTCCGCGGCTAACTATAAAGTTGGTGGTTTGATCGGTGCTGTTGCTCCTTGCGGACGAAGCTACGGTGCTAGCTTTGCACATTCCCATTGCAATATATACGCAGTACATATTTAGACAACCACCCCCAAGCCGCTACACTATGAATAGCCACGTGCGTCTCTGGCGCGATCGACGGTCCTGCCTTTTTGCAAGAGCTGGAGAAGAGAGAGCTGGAGCTGGGAACCGCAAAACCGTAGTAAGCGACGTTCCGTTCGCTGATTGGCAAGCCCTGCCCTTTCTTCTCGTCCCACGAGGTTTTTCGATCATGCACACACGTAGATCCAAGAAGGTTGTTGCCCGTGCGTATTTGTTTTAAAACATTTCCACCGTTGGAATTTCCATAGCAGCTATATTGATCCGTATGTTTTAAAAAAAACGGCCCCCGGTTTGTTCGCTCGTAAATGATACCTAAATCAGAGATAGGGCGTTTTCGGTACCGGGAAGGGGCTTTTTGGCAGATCTACACTTTTCCGAGGGAAGATGGGGAATCTCTTTTTTATTTAGCTGTTTAGGTGGGTTCAGGTGTGGGCGGGAGACTGGGTAGGTCATAGGCACGCTCGGATTTGCCTATCGCTGGTTGGTTCAGCTAGTTTTCTTGTTCTTTTTTGAGCTACACTATGATTTATTGTTTAAAATTCCCCATGGTAGTTTGGTGGATTATCCCCCATTAAACAGAGCAGTGCCGCCTCTGCGGGACCGCCGCGGTGGGTTGCGATAAAGTTAGACAACCTGGGGGCCCTTCTCTAGGTTAGCCTGAAACGAATAGGGTGCGCAAAAACGGGCTCGCGTAGGGGGGGAGAGAGTCTGGGTTGTGTGAATGTACAATACATAACTTAGCCCCAGGTGGTTGGGTTTAGCATTCAGGGCCTACGCAACCTTGCGATATTGATGCGATCCTCGCGATCATTGTTACTGTACCTATCCTATCATCTTCAATCCCGTAGGATCGCGCCCCCGTCGCGGTGGGACTTATAACCTTAGCAGCACTGACTATATACCATAGTAGGCTTAGACCGCCTTGTTTAGCTCGTTCGCAGGGTTGAGGTTCAGGGAATCCGGTTGCCTGATCGTGGGTTAACGTGTTAGAGTGGATGGATGGATATCCGTTAATAGATGGACTTCCCACTTGATGTCCGCGGTACAGCGGCATCTAGGTAATGTTTGGTAAGGCTAGTTGATCCATAGGCTTGGAGACTTTGAACTAGGTAGGCTGGTAGGGAAACATGGGATGAACATGAGAACGTACCTACGTAACATATGGGGAAGATGTGATAGACGTACACCATGGCCTAGATACGGCGTAAAGACATAGGCTTGCTTGGTATGAAATATAGAAGAGGAAGAATTTGTTTATACGACGTAAGGAATCAAAAGGAATATGGCTATGTCACGTTCGGACTCTAAGACGCTATGTCGTCAATCCTAGGGTACGATATGGTGGCATTGAGATCCTATCTTCTGGGCAAGACGTCAAGAGGATGGTGCGAATCAGGCTA
Source organism: Jackrogersella minutella (assembly GCA_022578535.1). Lineage (NCBI taxonomy): Eukaryota > Fungi > Ascomycota > Sordariomycetes > Xylariales > Hypoxylaceae > Jackrogersella > Jackrogersella minutella. Next base: position 70,674 of record MU388333.1, read on the forward strand.
CACTGTCCAATGGTAGATCGCCCCTGTCCATTGTCTTCTCGTTCCCGAATACCAAACACAAATGGGCAGTTCCAGTACGATAGGCAGCTATGTAGTTGATCCCCTCTTTTATGCCTGGCCCAGCGCATGAAAACATCCCCCTTAAAGAAGGTAATAGTTTCAGTCACTCCTCGATAACCTATGGCACGTCCAAAGTTATAGAAAACCTCCCAATATACCTATGTAATAAGCAAAGACGTCAAAAGTAAATCAACGCCACGTGCCGTCCCCCCGGGTCAGGTCCGCGTCTCATCTACGCTGATGCTGGTTACCACCTATGCATGTGTGTAAGAACTCTATCTCGAGGTCAGTTTAATGTCAGGCACTGACATTAGTATATTGGGCACCTAGCGAGCTAGCGGGTTATGAGAACCGTGCTGTAGGGCTGACGATGCTATGCTATGCTGACATGCTGACATGATCGGCCGGCCTATACCTTACTTACCATGATGAGACTGTCAGACGGGCTGTCACTTTCCCAAGACGATCCGATTGATATATTAGACGAATATGACAGGCCAGTGAGCATATAGCAAGATCTAGTATTTATGTGAGAACATGCTAATCGACCTTCACCGCTTTACTTGTCAGACCATATGAGCTCGGCTTGGTTGGTAGTGATATGTTCATTAAATATAGCAAGGCGTATGTCCGTCTAGATATCTCGGTCAGTATATCCAATCCATTATCTCATGTACACGATTCCATGCCCAAAACAGCTTATCCAACTCGAGCGATTTGAACCCAGAGAGTCAATCTCACCATGAGTGTGGCCAAAGCAGATGCAAATTCCTGTCCTGGAGTGAATTTCTCCAAATGCTCGCAAAAAAAACCAAATCAAGATCCAAGCCCCGAAACACCTGCCTGGATGACAAGCACGCTAGCTTTGAGATCACTCATAGCCATAGACTGACCGAAGACCCCTACTGTCTTCTGCATGTCATATTCTGCGCTGCTCTGGTCTATTATATGCAAGACGGCAGGAAGTTTGGGATGTCTTCGCCCGACGATGATAATATCCCCAGCATTTCGTGCGTTCTTCCCAACGGTCTCCTTGGCTAGCTCGGTGGCTTGTCTGGCTGCTGAGCTGGCAGTGACCGAAGTTTCGGTGAAACTTACCCGTCTAGCTAGCTCGGGAGAAAGGTTGGATTTCAAAGTTGATATGAGAGACGAGTCTTGTGCCGTAATCTCGGTGTTGATGATATCCTTGGATGTAATCTCCGGGGAGATGGAATCTAGGTTGCCTTCTGAGATGCCTACGATTTCATCATCTCCCTCGGCACAATTAAGGCGAGCAATTAAGACTGTGACGAGCGGGTTCTTAGCAAGCTGAAGGACGAAGCGCAGCGCTTCTCGGTCATCTACACCGCCAAGGTAGGGGAAGAAGATATTGTGGGACTTGTCGGCAATAGGGGGCGAAGCAGCCTCTCTATGGCTACGCATAGAAACGTTGCTTACGGTCCGAGGTAGAGTCGGGCGGTGCTTGTCGGTCGGCGCCACGCCACCGAACCCATTGCCGATGAAAACACCGGTATTACAAACAGCTTTTGTAAACGCCGTTTGGATGAAATCGAGATGGGCTTTTCCTGAGAAACGGTCTTCCGGTGAGACTCTGAAGGGGATGGATTGATCATCCTTCGTGCTTCCGACCTCGCTCCAAGGGATCAGTACAAAGTCGGACTCTTGGGTTGAAGCCTGCGCAACAACTGTCCGGGCGTATGAGTCTTCGGGAGCGGTGACAACATTGCCCGATACTGCTACGTCGTGCAGTTGGGAAAAGGTTCGGAACGCATTCACTACAGGGTCGCGGCGAGAGTATTCGTCGCCTTCGGTAACCATCATCACGGATGATGTACGCTCTGTAAGCTCAACGATGCGCAGACCGTGAACCTCGAGAGGTCGCTTTCGAATAACCGGAGAAGTAGTGGTGTCTTCATTCTCCTTAGATTCAGGCACATCGCTAAGACGGGATGGCTTGTGTTCGTCACCTAGAAGAGAAATGAACGTGAAAAGGCTCGGTAGAGAATCTAAACGGAGATAGACTAAGAGACGGCGTATGCCGGTATCTTGCATCTGAGCGAGAGGCCCTGATTGAGAAGAGCCCTGGAGCGGCTTTCCATCCCAATCGATCTCGCCTCGTTTCCATTGATTGAGTTTCTTTTGGTACCATGGAGGATAAAGCAACTTCGTAAGAGGCGTTGTGGCGACCGTAGTAACTAGAGCCATGACCACAAATATAGTGAAGGTCCTCTGTGATAGAATTTTTGCCTGGAGGCCAATGTTCTGTATAATGATTAGTATATGTCCCACTGTGGTCTATAATAGCCGCCGTAACTTACTAGCACAATCAGCTCTACCAAACCCTTGCAGCTCATTAACACGCCTATCGTGAGACTTTCTCTCCAGACAAGTTTGGTTGCTCTGGCCGCCAGTGTGCCACCAATGATCTTCCCAGCGAATGCCACAGCAATAACACCAACGACGTAACCCCAAGTAATCCCGTCATTCAGGAGGCCAAGGTTCGTGCTTAAGCCGGAAAGGGCGAAGTAAAGGGGCAGGAATAGGACTGTCACGAGATCTTCAATCTTCTCAGTCACATGAATAGCAAATCCACCCTCGTGTGGGCAAATCAGGCCGACGAGAAAAGCGCCAAAAATAGGGTGTACCCCGATGATGCCTAAATATGTTAGATATCTCACTGGTGAATGAGATTGACAAGCAACTTACTGGTAAACCAAGCGGAAGTGAGAACTAGTAGTATAGTAACAGCAATCATGCCCTGGGTCGGGCCATTACGGATGCTACCCGTCCTCCTTAAAGCCCAGTGAAAGACCGGTTTTACGGCGAAAACCAGGAACAGAACCCAACCAACAGCGACGAGCAGAACCCAAAGCGCGGTAATACCGGAACCGTTGTTGACCAATGCGACGCAGAGCGCCAGGAGGATCCAACCGACGACATCATTCCCTACACCAGCAGCCAAGACGGTAACGCCAACGGGAGTGCCCAGCAAGTTGAGTTCGGACAGAATTCGGCAGAGCACGGGAAAAGCAGTGATAGCTATGGCGGTTCCAATAAAGAGAGCGTATATACCAAAGTTAATCTCGACCGTATCAGGGTCGCCGTGAAACTGGTGGTATAGACCATAGGCGATGGCGCAACCTAGGCCGAAGGGCAAGATCATGCCCGCCAAGCCGACAGTCAGGGCAACGCGCCAATTGGAAGTGAACAGGCGGATATCGACCTCGAGGCCGATAAGGAAGAGGAACAAGATCAGACCGAGATTCGCAACATTGCTCAGCACGGGCATCGACGCAGTCGGGAAGATGTCATCCTTAAATTTCGGAATGCGCATCAGAACGGAGGGACCCAAGAGGATGCCACCGATGACCTCGGCGATAACGCGGGGCTGGCCAAGAAGCGAAAGCGGGTAGTGAAGAAGTCGGCATAATATGATAATAATACCAGCCTAAACAGAAGAGTGAGCGGGCATCTTTACATAGAGGCTTCTCCTAATACTAAGAGCATTAGGAGAGTAGAGAGCGCATGTTTGCGCTTATCAATGCTATGGAGTAAGACTCTGAAGTGGCGGCTGAATAAGCGAGGGATGGGGAAAATAGTGTCATACCTGGATAATGAAGAGCTGTATGGGATTAGAGGCGACGAAGAGATTTGGCAAGACCCCATCCAAGATTCCTCCCTGAGAAGAAACACCTGTTGTGGTAGCGGTCGCGGCGCTCGAGGTAGTGACGGTAGACAACAAGGTCGTCGTCACGGTGGCAGTAATGGTAGCCATGTCTTTGCTGAAGTTTTTCGACTGTCAGCGCGCGCGCGACTGGTTAAGGTCGAGGGCGATCAGCGCGCGTTTGGCGTAGCTGTAGCTGCAAGCACCCTCACCGACAACACGAGTAATAGACTAAGCCAATGCGCCTAACAATAAGAGCAATTAATGATACTCTATGAATAAACGGTGTTGATTGACTATTGAAGAGCCAAAACAAAGAAGTTTTGCGAAAGGCTGGAAGAGTCAGGAGGATCGTAGGATGATGTTTCTTGATGAGGTGATCACGGACCAAAAGTCGGGACTTGGCAGCGATTATCCCCTGTCAATCAAAGATAGACGACCAAGCAACTACAACCCTACTCTTACTACTAAGAGGAGGATAGTTAAAGCTCGGTAAGACTGGCAGTTTCCAACGTTCTAGCCAGATCTTTGGTTAAGCTTTACTTGATAGGGTGATAGTGACGCAGTGACGAAGAGGACAAACAAGTATTTTGTTAATGAAGAAGGGATAACGCTAACCCTTGAGAACAGTGGGTAAATTTGGGGAATTGGAGATCCCCAGAAACAACCTTGGAACTCTATTCATCCTTGGAAGCAGCTGAAGATGCGGGGGATAAACTCCCTTTTTATCTTTCTCATCTTCATTTCTTTCTCCTGGGACAGATTTGACTTACACACACATAGAGTTATCAATCCTATAGAGATACTATACTCTAAAAACACCGACTTCATTAAACTACTTGGTAGAATTCTAGAACGGACTCGGTGTTTCAGTTTTGGTCCTTGTGGTCTATAAAATGAGTCAAGAATTGAGGTAGACAGGACTACCTTGGGTAAGTAAGTCAAACAACATGCAGATGTATGTGAACGCGCGGAACGCTAAGAGTTGACTAAGGTGGTCATAAGATAACAATCCAAGAACATTGCCAAGTTAAATTGCTAGGCGCACGAGTCAGAGAATCCATGATAATAATAACATGATGATGGTATATGTTGTTGGTATAGTGATCAACAGCCACATTCAAGCGATGTGTAAGTTGTTGGAATAAAAGTTTTACTCCTCTACCACACTGTACGACAAGCTCAGATGCCCTACACAAATCACATCTCCGAGTCGTGAGAGATGAAACAACTAAGACATCCAGCCAATCGTCACTAGCTATAGCCGAGCCATTTCCCCATGGGGAAAATTCATGGTTAGGACGGATAGTTGGTTGGTTACCGAAAATCTTGATAGGGCTGCAGATTTCCGTGTCCATATATTTCTCGGGTTTTCGCAGAAAAGACATGTTTAGGCCTCGATGGCTGTAATACTCTAGTCGAGTAAATGCACCCACTCACTTTCACGTTGATTTTAATTCTCATAATACCCCTGTAGGTGCCGATAACGTTGTGACGGCATTAAGTTGACATCGAAAGTTCTATCGTGATATATCCCCCTCGAAATTATGCAAGGGATTTGCCAATTGCCCGAGGTGAAAAGGGGAGGGGTGGAAATATTCCTCCTTGCATAAGGTTCTCATGCCACGCTCTGTCTTACGAATATTGACTCTCAAACAGGACACAATATGGACTACCTAGTTAGTCACCATCGACTTACTCGTAATTCGATAAAAGGGCATTTTCACTAGGTATTGAGATATCTGTCAAATGTAGTTGAATTAGGTTTTGAAAATGTTCGACTCGAGGATACCACATGATGATGAAGAGAGCATTGTCCAAGCATTCCACTGTCTGTGCTTCAGGCACATTGAGTCGAGTCTCGTGGCCAGGTTTCACTTCAAGATGTGCCTGTCAGATAATGAGGCGAAGCACTGGGTCACCTATCTGAGCGTCGCTGCTGAACCTCATTTACGCTTAATAGCTGATTAGATAGGCCCCGAGTAGAGCTAACTTATGTTAAGATAGTTTTCGCATCGTGGCGTAAATTGCCTTCAATGACAACATTGTTCGCTGATCGAATTGGTACCTACATATCTGTGCAGAAATCATCAGTGTTCAGTAAGCGATGTATTGACAATGAGATTCAATCACAAAGCGTAGTGAAAGACTTATAAAATGAGTTTAGCGATCGTGTTTCCTGCTGACTAGATGTTCGAAGCAATCCACTGCCCTTGACCTTGCGATAAACATAAGGTGAGAGTGAGATAGGGATAGTTGCCTGATATATGCCCAGGTGTCCTGCTATGACTGAAATAAATAAGTCATAGATATCTGACAGGTAGGTACGAGGCCAAACGTTACTTCAATAGTTTGAACTAGGAGGTCAAGTGCGATGTCGATGAGATGTAAGATCGCTCTTAACAGACGCCCGTCAGCAACATTAAACGTCAATAGCCAACATTTAGAGATACATTAAAGGGGGGACTGCTCTTACCACAGACTCGAAAATAAGTCAATGAAGTCATTTTCTACCCAGGTAGTCTATCCCCTTTATTCCCCCCCATACAAATACTCATCTCTCTCACCCTCCTGGGCTCGCCCCGACTCTCACCAGAACACAATTCTTTTTTTGCCTCCAGTCTTTTGGCAGAGCATATAAGGAAGAGGTAGCATTGCTTCACCCACATACTTAAGTGTATTCTCACTGTCACTTCTTAACAACTTCATCATCAACTCTTCCTATCCCTGTGACAACACCAACCCACACATATACAGTATTGTCGTTGACTTCACGTCAAGATGACTCGTCTTAACAACCTCCTGCTGGTTGGAGCCGGCCTATCTGCCCCAGCCATAGGAGCCGCACTACCCGCCCTCCAGTCCGAGGCCAGACATTGCACCGCAGACATCAAGGTCTGCCGCGATAACGTCGTCTTCTGGTGCAATCCCAGAGGCCAGTGGGTCGGCACGAAGAGCTGCCAGCCCGGGACAATCTGCCGTGAGGACAAGAAGAACCTGGATGCCGCTTGCGTGAAAGGACACGGCGGCATCGATACCGCCACGGCCACCCAGCCGCAAGCCGATGCCTACCCCTGGTCGCCAGCCCCGACCCCAGCTCCCACCCTAGACCCGGCCACCGCCTTTTTCCCGGCCCCGGCCCCGACCGAGGCCCCAGCCCAGGCCTCGACGCAGGCCCCCGGCCTCGCCCGCAGGCAGCAGTTCCCGCCGGGGCGGTGCACGGAGAGCCAGCTGCGGTGCAACGGGGCCTGGGAGGAGGTCTGCGACGCGTTCGGCGCGTGGCAGCAGTTCCAGCAGTGCTCGGAGTGCCTCACGACCGATGGCTCGGTCGACTGCATCGTAGCGACAGCGACGGCGACAGCGGCCCTGCCGCCGCCGACCCTGCGCGCGGGCGACCAGCGCTGCAACGGCAACACGGAGGAGATCTACGACGACGCGAGCGGGTGGGAGCAGGTGAGCGTGTGCGCCGAGTGCTTCACGTACGAGGACCAGACGATCGACTGCGTGCCGTTCACGGCGGTGCCGGCGCCCACTGCCGCGCCGACCATCTGCCGCCTCAACGAGCTGCGCTGCAACGGCAACTTCGAGGAGATCTGCAACGCCGGCGGCCAGTGGACGCAGCTCCTCGAGTGCTACTCGTGCACCGACGTCGCCGGCGCCGTGGAGTGCGTGCCCAACGCGCTCCCGCCGCAGCCCACGGCCGCGCCCGTCTGCGAGGAGGGCCGCCTCCGCTGCGGCGCCACCGGCAACTCCCTCGAGCTGTGCAACGCCCAGCGCCAGTGGCAGCAGGTCGAGCAGTGCGCCGGCTGCAGCGACACCGACGAGGGCGAGACCTTCTGCACGCCCCTCCCCGCCCCCGCGACCGCCTTTCCCACCGCGACCGCGGCTCCGACGTCCGCCCCGGCTGCGTTTCCCACCGCCACCCGGACCGCCCCCGTCGTGGCGGCGCGCACCGAGGCCCCCAGCGTCGGCGTCGCCGTGGACGACCCGTGTTTCGGCGGCGAGGTGAAGTGCAGCGGGGACCGCGTCTCGGTCTGCACCTCTGCGCACAAGTGGGAGGATTTCGGCCCGGTACGTACCCAACCGCCAACCCCTGCACCCAAGCCCCTTAAGTCAGAAGATTGAAACCAGTTAATTAACGCCCCGTTCCCCCCCCCCCAGTGCCCCAATTGCAAGCAGCTCTACAACACCCGCGTCAACTGCGACTTCCACGACGCGGCGCAGGCCAGCAACGTGACCGCCCTGCTGGCCCAGTTCACCGCGGCCTTCGCCCTCCCGGCCTCGGACTGCGAGCAGGGCCGCCAGCGCTGCGCCAACAACAACGCCACCGTCGAGGCCTGCGGCGAGGACGGGAAGTGGGCCCGCGAAGAGACGTGCGCGCCCAAGAACCTGTGCGTTGGAGTCGACACGGGAATCGCCTTCTGCCTCGACAAGGAGGTCGCGGAGCACGAGATGCGGAAGTATTGGGATTGAATCAGGTCGGGGGTGAATAATTGAAAAGAATGGTAATAAGAAACAGGCCGGCTAAGATTGCTTTCTTCAGGTTAAGGAGTTCGGACAGTGATTTGAATGTTCAAGGGGGTGATGACGACGGGGAGTGTGTGTGTGTGTTTGTACTTAGTAATTGGTAGTTGTATTGTTAATGCGTATTGATTAGGTACACTAGAGAGCATCGACCGCTTGAGACATTGTAGAAACATCCCGTTGGCACGCCTTTCTTTCTTCTTACCCCACGACGAGGAGAACCATCACGTTCCTCTTTTTTCAAGGGCGATAATAATTTCCCATCGCGCTCCTCGGTTCGCGGCGGCAATATCCACGCCCCTCCGACATATGCATGCAGAACAAGATCGTGGCCTTCGCTATTTATATTCACTTCGCTACCCAGGCTGTCCTTTACTTTACATTGATCTCCATACAATTTCCAATCATCTAGAATGTCTTGCCCTTGTAGTCCTTGGGCGCCAGGATGACGTTGTAGTTCAGCTCGAGCTTGGCCTTGGGGTCGCCCTCGAGCGGCGTGAAGTCGACTACCAGGTCGTCCTTGACGGCGAACACGGTGTCGGACGAGAGCCACGGGTCGTCCTTGGGGTATAGCTGCGTGGTGCAGCCCTTGTACTCTGGGTTTGTGACCTGTGACAGATAATTCGTCAGCAAAGGGGATGAAAGACTTGGGGTTATACGGTTTTCTTGTCTGGCTGCCTGGATGAGGCGGAATCTCATATTAGGGTAGCTAATCAAAGAGCTAAGACTTACCATGATGTGAATGTGCGCGGGCCGCATGGGATGTCTATCCATCATCTGCAGCAGCACGTACGACGGCCCGTCGGTGGGCAGCGAGTACGCGGTTGGGTAGTAGCAGTAGAACCAGTACTTGCCGTTCTCGTCGGCGCGGAACTTGCCGCGGAGGTTGTTGGGGGTCTGGTTGTCGGGGTCCTGGAAGTCGTACTTGCCGTTGGCGCTGGCCTGCCAGATGTCGAAGACGGCGCCCGGGATGGGCTTTCCGGTGACGAGGTCGCTGATGACGCCGTGCATGAGCACGACGCGCCCGTTCGGCGCGGGGTTCTGGATGATGGTCCCGCCGTTCTCACGGAATGGCGCGTTGGGCGACCAGAAGGGGCCCAGGATCGCCGACGACGTCGGGTCGACGTCCGTCTCCGAGATGATCTTGTGCGCGATCTCGTCCACGAGTGTCTCGAGGCCGAGGATGTCGCACAGCCGGTGCGTCTCGTTTCGTGTCTGCTTCGACTCGGAGTACACGCGCCCGACTTCGTTGATGTACTTCACGCCCGCCATCCACTCGTCGACCGTGAGCTCCACGTCTCGCGCGAAGTCGTGGATGTGTCGGATCAGCGCCGACAGCACCACCCGGTTCCTCTCCGTGGTCTTGGGGCCCATGGTCTCGAGGACATGTTGAGTGAAGGTGGGGTCGAACCGAGAGGTGGGAGCTGAAGTCGCGTTGGAAGCCATCGTCTCAGATGTTGGCGAGCTTCGTATGGTTATGAGTTGAGAGGAGCTAGCGAGGGTAGGATCGGCAAGTGTGTGAGTGTGAAGTTATATGTGTAGGTAGGTATGAAATAGAAGATGAGTGTATCTATGAAAGACTATCGTCCGGGCACTGGCTAGATATATTCGACAGGAGAATGAGCTAAGGAGGGAAGTTGTACCGGCGGAGAAGCTGGAACAGAAACACCGTGATTCATTTAAGTTTTACCATTCCTGACTACGATGAATGAGCAATGGATGATGTGTGATAGGCTAGTTCCTGACGATGTGAAAGAAAACCCCGCCATCCATCCAAAGGGCCCTATATGTGGATCGGATTCATCTCACGGCAGCCATATGAACCCCCTGCCTCTCGGGTGATAAATCGCCCATGGGAAAGGCAGCACGCTCAATGGGTGGGTTTGGAGGCTTCTAAAGCGCCAGCTCGGGTCACGTTTGTCTCGGATCAAGGAATATCCATTATGTACGTATGTAGGGATAGTAGCTCTCTTTTCAAGGGAGACCTGCCGAGGTATGATTGGCTGCTTTCAGTGAAGGCATCCTTGGTGGTGTTCTTTATGATCCGTTTGAAGCTGGACACTGATGAGTTTAACAACCTAGCAAGCACCTGTTCTCGTACTTGGCAAGCTAGGGATACCCTCTGACCGAAGGTCCCTCTTAGCGAATTGGAAGGGACCCAATTCAGGGTCCAACAAATGATAGCACAGCCTTTACCTAGGCTGCTAGGTAGCTGTAGTGCAAATTCAAGAACATCCATAGCGGGGGAAATCTGGCGATGAAGCGTTTATCCGGCACTGCAGCGTGGCAAATGAAGATCCAGCATGTAGCCATCCCCTCGGTAACTAACAACGAATTAACCCGCGTCCATGGGTAATTACCGCCGCTGGTGCCGATTATATGGAGGATAAGGTGCTAAATTCGTACAGGACTGTTGACTATTCTCCACATCGCGGTTCCATAGCTAATGGCGCATGAGAAACAAGAAGACCATGCCGCCATAGGAGACAGGCATATAATAGGAACGAAGGAGGGGTGTGAGATATCGCCAAGTATATGCGGGGATATTGAAACAACACTTTAGCTTACTAGCCGATTTCAATAAGGTACCATTGGTGAAAATCCCATGTGCAATGACCGGCCCAAGTAGTAAATGCTTCCTAGCTCTAGTTAGCTTGAAAATTGAGGAACAACTCTTGCCCTATCCATTAATCGCATTCAAGATAGCTAGCCAGCTGTGTATTATCGTGATGGTTGGCGCTTGGATCGACTTTTCATCGTCGATTGATGTTATCGGTTGCGCGCAACCGCAACGGGAGACGAGACGGTAAATACTGACTATTGTTCGTCATATTAATGAACCGGCTGCTATTACCCAAGACTGCTTCCCAATTTGTTTCACGAAACAACTCCAAGATGCCGATTCATCACTTGATGATAGGGACGTGGACCCCACCGGGAGCAATCTTCACTGTAGCTTTCGACGACGAGAAATCGACGTTGGAACTGGTGAAGAGAACCGAGATTCCTCATGACGAACCCATCTCATGGATGACTTTCGACGTAAGTGAAACCGGCCAGATTCAGGTCCAATCCCAGATCTCTAAGTTCAGGTCCCGGCCGAGGCCATTAAATTTTCCGTATACTCTCACTCACCCAATGTGTTCTTAGCATGCCAAGAAGAACATATACGGCGCGGCCATGAAGAAATGGTCCAGCTTTTCCGTCAAGAGCCCGACCGAAATCATCCATGAAGCGTCGCATCCGATGAATCATGATCGTAAGTTTCTCAAAGCATCTCTCAGTAAACCTACCCGGTAATTGACCCCTAATGTTCGGCATGTAGCTCAAGCAAGCTTGGCTACCACCAACACCCGTGCCATCTTTTTACTTGCCGCAAAGCAACCTCCATACGCCGTATATTGCAATCCGTTTTACACACATGCCGGCCATGGATCTGTCTTCTCTGTGTCGTCCACCGGAGCTCTCGACAATGACATACAGCACTATCCGTATCAACCTAATACGGGTATACATGGGATGGTGTTCGACCCGACGGAAACTTACCTCTACTCGGCGGACTTGAGAGCTAACAAGCTATGGGTACACAAGAAAGCCCCATCAGGTGAGGTTGACTTGGTAGGGAGTGTGGATGCGCCGGATCCGAATGACCACCCTCGCTGGGTGGCTATGCATCCAACGGGCAACTACTTATATGCACTCATGGAAGCCGGGAATCAACTCCGTGAGTACGTCATCGACCCGGCAACTCACATGCCCGTATACACGCACCATTCGTACCCTCTGATTCCGTCGGGGATTCCTAAGCACGACACAATGTATCGTAGCGATGTCTGCTCGCTTACGAAATCGGGGAGGTATTTGTTCGCGACGAGCCGGGCCAATAGCTACGACCTACAAGGCTACATCGCGGCATTTCGATTACGGGACTGTGGATCCATAGAGGAGCAGATATGTTTGAATCCTACACCGACGAGCGGTGGACATAGCAATGCTGTGGTGCCGTGCGACTGGAGTGATGAGTATCTGGCGATTACGGATGATCAAGACGGGTGGATTGAAATATATCGATGGAAGGATGAGTTTTTAGGTCGTGTCGCGAGGTGTAGGATTCCTGAGCCGGGTTTTGGGATGAATGCTATATGGTATGATTAGGTATGGGTGGTTGGGATATGATGGTGATGATGTAGGTAGATTCTATGAAATTATGCCAAAAAAACAATCATGATACCTATTCCAAGTTTCAGCCACAATTCTCAAATTCTACATAATGTCCTACATAAGTAAGTTTCCCTAGCCACAGTAGCCATGGAGCTGAAAAAAATAATAGGTAGTTAATCTTGACTGGCACCTGCAGAGGTTCGTCTTAGCCCCTCCAGCCTGTCCAGGGTTACTGATTGGACTATGTAAGCTCCAGCCCACCTACGTGCTGTAGGCTTACCGTCCTCGCAAACCCGGTTCCCGCCACAAGCGCCCAATTATAATTGTCAAATCCCATCTTTATTTCTCCACATGAGCTTCCTTAGTTCTTATCGGTCTATCGGGATCTCATCATCAATTGGATAAACGGTTCGTCATTCTACTACGTACCTATTACTACAACTTTAATTTCCTCGTCTCACTTCAACCTTTTTTGTCTTTTTTGAGATCTGACAACCACGCCGAACTCTTTTCTATTCGCGTGTGTCATCAATTCCCTTTCTCCGCCAAACACCATTTTCTTGTGTGCGTGTTGCGACCGTTTCAATGGATGAGATGGTATTATGACCATAAGCCATTAAATACTCTCTCTATTCAATCCTCATTCATAGCCACAAATTTGGCTGATAATAGCACGGTACGATCTCGATTGCTTCGGCCGAGCTGACCTGCATTGATCGCCGAATCAACTAAATACATACCTACATACTACATACTACATACCACCTACCTACCTACCTATCACAAAGAGACCCTCTACCCAATCCATAATAGAGGAATTCTTTCAAAAAAAAAACCCCCATTTACGCCCATCGATTTTTATCCATTCGAGTCGAGTCCGAAACTATCCCACATAGTAGTATCCTCCCCCCAAATACATCGGGGTTCTCCGCCGAAATATCGGAAAAGCATGGGAAACGACGGCATCCTTCGTGCCCGTCCAGCTATCCTTGGCCTATCTAGAGCCATCGTCCTTTCGCTTGGCTTAGCATCCGCAGCCCCAACAAATTTTTATAATGCTTATGATAATGCTCCCGAGGAAGCTGAGGGTGGCGCCCTCTGGGTGCTCTATGGCGTGTCCATTGTTCTCGTGCTCTTAGGAGGTGCTTTCGCTGGTTTGACAATTGCCCTCATGGGCCAGGACGAAATTTACCTTCAGGTAATATCCCTCGATTTCGAAGAACCCCAACGAAAAAACGCAAAACGTGTTCACGATCTCCTGAATAAAGGTAAACATTGGGTGCTGGTGACTTTACTGCTGTCCAATGTCATCGTTAATGAGACGCTCCCTGTCGTGCTAGACAGATGTTTCGGCGGCGGTGTGGCAGCTGTGGTAGGAAGTACTGTTCTTATAGGTAAGCGTCCTGGAAAGTCGTATATAAGGTGTATCGGTATACCCAAAATTTCCAAATTTACTGACTTGCTTCTCTTAAAACAGTTATATTTGGTGAGATATTGCCACAGTCCATCTGCGTTCGCTACGGTCTTCAGATCGGCGGATATATGTCTAAACCCGTCCTTCTTATGATGTATCTACTTGCCCCCGTCGCGTGGCCTACCGCGAAGCTCCTCGACTGGCTACTAGGAGAAGATCACGGAACCGTTTACAAGAAAAGTGGCTTGAAGACTTTGGTCACGCTCCACAAATCGCTAGGTGAAGTTGACGAACGCCTAAATCAAGACGAGGTAACAATTATCAGTGCTGTCCTTGATCTGAAACGCAAAGCAGTGGAAGAGGTGATGACTCCCATGGAAGATGTTTTCACCATGTCGGAGGACACTGTGCTGGACGAGAAGACTATCGATCAGATTCTCGACGCCGGCTACTCTCGCATTCCTATCCACCAAACAGGCAAACCAACAAATTTTGTCGGCATGCTCTTGGTCAAGATTCTCATCACTTATGATCCCGAGGATGGTAAACGGGTCAGAGACTTTGCCCTCGCTGCCCTCCCCGAGACTCGACCAGAGACGAGCTGTCTCGATATCATCAATTTTTTCCAGGAAGGCAAATCTCACATGGTACTCATCTCAGAGTCACCAGGCGACGATTATGGTGCGCTAGGTGTAGTAACGCTTGAGGATGTAATCGAAGAGCTCATTGGAGAGTAAGTAATTTGCCTCATGGTCCCCATTTCTCACCCGCTCACTAAAGAAACCTACAGGGAAATCATCGATGAGTCGGATGTATACGTTGATGTTCATAAGGCTATCCGTAGATCTCATCCCGCGCCCAAAGCCCGGGCTTTGAGAAAAGAACTCATGGCTAAGGACCTAGAGAACAGGAATGCCGCGCTCATTAACATTGGAGAAGAAGACGGTCATCCGTTTCAGGGCAAGCGAACCGGTTCGGTCAGCAGTAGAACCGAGGCATCTGTTCTCAGTTCCAGCCCGAAGATGACGACGTTATTGATGCGTAGACGCTCGGCAGGCCAGGACGGTCAATTGGTGCACAGCACCGTACCAGTGAAGGCCAATTTTGAGGAGATGAGAGATCACTTTAGGCATCTTGGCCCATCCAATCCCGCATCTAACCCTAAGAGCACCAGAGTTGCGGCCGTCAAAATCAAGCCAGCTGCTATATCATCTGCCGCCGCCCAGCCACCATCGGATTCCGTTGCAGTAGACGATACCGCGGAGGATCTGATAGCAGTTATAGATGAACGCTCGAGCCTTCTCGGATCTCAATTTCACGCCAAAGATGGAATCCAAGCCCTTCAACAGAGTTACACCGAACCTCAGTCCACAAATCAGTCCAACGCCCCTCCCGACATCGTAACCAGCTTCGACGGCGAGAATTCGGAACAAATAACTCGAGGTACACAGACTCAGCTAAGTGCCGTGCCTAAAGATGAGATTTCGCCAACGCAGGAATCCACGACATCCAGCGTAGATAGTATACATGATGCTATTGGCCGCCGAAGAGGCCACGTACGCAGCGGCAGTATCACCGAGAATATAGTCGAATCTGGTGGCATCCGCAAAGTCATTCTAGAGGCTAGTAGTAGTTTATCGGAGGGTGACGACGAAGAAGGGGAGACCACTGTTACCGCGGCATCGGATGAAGAGGGTACATCTTCGACCCCCACAGGACACAAGAAAAAGAAAAATCGCCGCAAGAGTAGAAACGGAGGGAAATAAAAACATCAGCATGACAGGGAGACGATCAGGGGTTAATTTGACATCACACAACGGTTACGCAGCGTCCCGTGACTGCATATCTATCTACCTAGGTAGGTACTTAGCCATTGAGCATACTCATAGAGCATATATTATATGGTCTCAGGACTTAAAGCGGGGTGTACTACGAGATGCTCAGAAGATAATACATTAGAGCGTTGAGTCATGTAAAAATATTATGTACTGCTTTCGCTGTACGGACAATGTAGCCATATAACAAGCAATCAACCAATTCGAACGTGCCAGAAGCCCAATCTACCTACCCTAGGCTCACATGCGAAGTTCCTAGCTCTATATTCCCCTGAAATCGTATCCCCATGTCTTTTCATACCATGCACCACTCTAGATTAACAAGGGGTTTCAAAGTAGATACGTAGTATCACTGTATCACCCACGACAATCCCACTCTTGGTACCCCACTCCTGTGAGATACGCGTCTCAAGTACGGGCAAACGGCGAAGTCTCCGGTCAGCTTTGGTGGCAGATTTCCGGGGCCGGTAGCCGGCGCGATCCGTGGGGGTTCCCCCGCCGATAACAACCGCTCGCATAAGACTGTCATCATGCCTTATAATTCGGCTGTAAGATCATACACGGGTGTAACTTTTTTTCTATACAGCAGAAGACCGAAAGTGAAACTATTGGATCTACGGTAAAATAATTAGTACATATTGAAACGTACAACTCCTCCCCCTTTATAGCCTTGATTAGTTACCGTTGAAGTATAAGTAGAGTGAAGTAAGGCATCATTAAATAGTTCATTGTCACGATGTCCGCCAAAGAAGCCGCCGCCCGGTTCGAGATACCGACGGTTGATATATCGCCATACCTCGAGGACCCATCTTCGGACGCGGCGGCGCGGGTCGTCGAGGAGGTGCGCCAAGCTTGTGTCACGAGCGGCTGTAAGTCATACACATCTCATACCAAGTGTCTCCTTTCGTTTCCACATTTCCCTGTAGACATTAGGTAGTCCCTAACATACATGACCGTTTTTCATATTTCCTAAAAGATAATTGCACTAACGACTAGAGCCAGTCTTCCAGATCGTAAACCACGGCGTGCCGAAGGAGTTACAAGACCGCGTCTTCAAGGCGGCGGAGACCCTATTCGCACTCCCGCTGGAGGAGAAGACGAAACTGCAGGTTCCGGTCTTGAAGAATAGGGGCTATGAAATAATCGGGTCACAGGTCAGTTGGCTGTATAGAACGATGGGCCTTGCTTGTTCTACGGCGACTCACTCATAGCTGCTGTAGAGAAAGAGAGGGGAGGGGAGGGAGAAAAGTCGATATGGAATATAATAGTATTTGCTAACCCCCGAGTTTTAAACCAAGAGCAGGCCTTACAAGAAGACTCCCTCCCTGATCTCAAGGAGGTAAGCTCCCAGCCTCTATTCATTCATCACTTGACCTCACAAGCAACCCCCCCTCTAACCCCCAACCAGGGCTTCTTCGTCGGGCAGCACATCCCGTCCGCGGACCCGCGATCGCGCGCGCACCCGTACCTGATCGGGCCGAACGTCTTCCCACCGTCGCTGCCGGCGTCCGCGGTCAAGGAGCCGACGGAGGCGTACTACGACGCCGTGTTCGCGCTCTCGTGCGCCGTGATGCGGGTGCTCGCGCGCGGGCTGCCGTACGGCGACGACGTGTTCGCGCCCTTCGTGTCCGGCGACCCCGTGTGTGCTATCCGGCTGCTGCACTACCCGCCGCAGGACAGCGAGGACGCGCGGCAGCTGGGGGCCGGGGCGCACACGGATTTCGGTAGGACCTTCGGGGGGGGGGGGGGGCCGGGGCGGGGGGGGGGGGGGGGGGGGGGGGGGGGGGGGGGGGGGGGGGGGGCAGGGGGTGGGGGAATGGAACACACGCACGCACGCACATACACACACATACACATACACATACACCATACATACACCCACACCCACACCCACACCCACACACT